>PVJO010002271.1:0-146299 GCA_004026905.1 Hystrix cristata | reverse complement strand
AGGCCACTCTCACTCGAGTGAGGCGGGGAAGCTGTAACACCTTAATAAAGCTTTCTCCCACGGCGAGCGTCTTCAGCCTTTTCCCTTCCCCCTCCCGCCGCGTAAACCTAACACACATAACTTGCTCGTTAGACATGGTATTCCTGACTCAGGAGTCCTTTGGAGATGGCTCTAACTGCTTCTTGTAAAATTCAGTGGAGTGATTGTTATGGAAAACAATCCAGTAGACTTGTATTTTCAGCTTCTTACTCTTTTTTTTTTTTTTTTTTTTTGTGGTGCTGGGGATCGAACTCAGGGCTTTGTGCTTGCCAGGCAAGCGCTCTTCCCCTTGAGCTAAATCCCCCAGCCCCTAACTTCTTACATTTGCTATGGCAACCTGATTATCCCACAACATTAGCAGATACACATAGCAGCCTAGAGCATTTTAGTGACTTTTATCATCCATATGATGAGCCCTCCAGCCCCCAGACTTCTAGGTGTCTTATTCTGGCAAATGCTCCAGCTGATCTGCTGCCGGTTACACAAGCGCTTCAGGCTATTCAGAGCTGTCGACTTTCGTGCCTGCATTTTGCCTGAACCTCCTTCCCTACTTACCTGGCAAACATCTCACTCATTTTCTTAATCTCCTTCGGGTACCTCCTTGATGAGGGACAAGTTGCCTTGAACATTTGGAGTTACAAACCTGTGCGCTGTGCCACTTGCATCTTTGCATCTGTGACGTGTACTTCTTTTCTGTCGTTTTTTCCCTCTCTCTTCCATCTAGCACCCATTCATCTAGATGGAGGATTTTGCTTTTGGACATAGTTATACTGTTTACAGCCGTAAGTTTTAGGGTCAAACTGCTTGGGCTAAATCGTAATTCGACCTGTGACCTGTGGGACATTGGGTACTTACCTTTCCCGGATCTCTGTTTTCTCAATGATAGAACAGGAAAGATAATATTAACACTTAATAGGATTACTGTGGAGATAAATTGAGACAGTCTTTGTCAAGCGAATGTTGCAGGTACATTCTCGACAAATAGTGTATTATTTTGTCTATCAACTGAAAAAGAAAGATGGTTATTGCGCCATTGACTAAAGTTATATCCTGGGCACAGTTAGGTTCCTTTCTGGACGCAGCATGACCTTTGCTTTCTTTTCCTCTCTTCTTACGTTCATCAGCTGCTGACAAAGGTGACCGGGGGAAGGAATCATCATCTTTGCCACTTACTGAAAAAGACACTTCAGAGCTTTCTGCCCCTGACTTCGCCACGAGTTCAGATCCAGTTGTTAGCAAACGGCACTGCTGATCTGGGGACCTGGAAAGAGAGCGGCCATCTCTGGAATTCCGTGCCATCTTTATTGTCTGAACTTTAAACATCTGTGTTTTTTTTTTCCCTTCTGTTCCTGGGGTCTGAACGCAGACCTTTGCATACTCCAGGCAGGTGCTCTACGTGGGGCTGTATCTCCGGCCTGAGGGCCTTTAAAAGTTGCCACTGAGGAGGTCTACCTGCTTCCGACTGGGAACACAGTTTTGGCAGGTTCCAGCACCTCTTCTATGACGTAACGATCTCAAACACAACCACCAGCCCTTCCTCTATTGCCCAGAAAAAAATAAAACAAATAAAAAAACACATCGAAGGGCAACCACAGTGGTGGGAACTGTGGAAGCAGCAGTGTTTGTATGCCAGCGAGCCAAAAATGCTCATTTAAACCAGCTGCATTATCATGGCTACGTAACAAACATCTTTACCCCGAACACACGATTCCACGCACTGGGCAAGACCAGCTTGCAGCCGCTGTGGAAAAACGTCTGTGGCCAGTCTGTGCTTGTAAAACCTGATTAACCAGAATGCCACCAGGTAGGTATCAGTCCATCCATAGGTCACTGTGTCTCTCACAGATTACTTCATTCACAGAATCAAATGCAATTTCCTTGGTTAGATAATGAGAAGCATGCTTTCATTTAGTCTGAGTTATTTTATCTTTTTTCTCCAAATCGAAAGGTGAATTTAAATCATTTGAATCCCCTTCCATATTAAAGGAGGGTGATTCTTAAAAGTGCAACTAAGAATCCCTCCTGGATTTATTATTCTACCTCATTCCAAAGATAGTTTAAAAAATGAATCGACATCACCCTGGACCGAGTGAGGCACCAGATTATACTTTAACAAAACTAATGCGAACTTTGACCTTTGACCCTTGGATAGCAGTTACAGTGAACAGTTTGATCTGTTAGCATCTTTAGGAAGAGTTTCAGACATTTACTTTAAAAGCCAATAACCGAATAATTTCAGTGGAACAAGATGGACAGCCAAGATTAGTGAAGCATTGCAAATTAAGCATTCCACCCTTTTCTGGAGGTGAGAGAGGGACTAAATTTTTTAAAAATGGCACCTAACAAATAACAGTGAGGTGAAAGTTTAAGTTAAAACCCCAGAGGATAAACTTGCAGGAAGAACCTATTTTTTTTTTTTTTATCAAAGCACCCCTCCTTCAGTGTCTGCTCTTCTTACTTTCTTGAAATAAACGTTGCGCTTTGCTGAGGAGAGGTGTAGGCTTGAAAATTTGCCCATCCTTTCTCTCACCCACAGGAATGATCTCCTAAAGTCTAAATGAAATTTTTACCCGCTTCTTCCTAGTGAGGTAGAACTTTTCCAAACCTGACAAGCAGGTGGACCTCAGATAAAAGCCTCAGAGCCTCTTGGCTGGCCTCTGGCTTGCTTTTCTTGTACAGGAGAAATATATCACGCGCCCCATCTAGGGGTGTGCTTTGGAATTGTCAGTAAAAGTGTTTTAATGTGAATTCTGTGAACAGAGGCTATTTACTGAATTTCAACAGAATATCATGTTAAGGAGAATGTGGAGATAAGAGACAATTAGAAGATAAAATATCTATTCTGAAAGAACTTACAGTGTTAGGGATAAGAAGTAAAACTGGGCAATGATCTGTGGTGGAGCTAATGTGGTCAATTTGAGCCAGAACGCCCAGCCGGACTGAGTTGGTGTGATGCTGGGCGTATGAGATCCACCTGAGGGTTGTTGCTGATGCAACATAAGGCAGAGTGGGAGCCATGGCTAGTTGGTGGGCTGTTTCCCAGGAGAAACTCTGCTGCGGCTGGTTCTTCCGAAGGGGGCTCAGCTGTCGTTGTCGAGGAAGGAGCTCGGGGCCTTGCTGTCGTCGAGGATGGCTGCTGTTGCTTCAGAGGAGCTCTGGTTTTCATCTCTGCTGTGAGCATCGTTTCCTGGCTCCAGCCATCACGTGCAGACACGGACGTACGTGGGACAGTGCTGTGGGCTCCCAGCCCTCGACTGGATCTTTTGGGTCTCCAGTGCCTAGATGGACATTCGGCACTTCCTGCATTTGGCTTGTGGGTGAATACTGTAACTTATGAATGTCCTCTATTAAATCTGCTCTTACAACCATTGGCTCTGAAAACCAAACTAAGACATGATCATAAATGCAATAAATGCAGTTCCAAACGGTTCCGAAAAGGTGGTAGTACTTGACCACTGCCTTCTCTGAAGGTTCTCCCGGGCCAGAGGAGTTGATCCGGATAAGTTTGGGACAGAGAAGAGTGAGGGAAATGTCGTTGGGGGAAGGTATCCCACTTGTGAACAAAGCCCCATGTAGCGAGGGAGCTTTGGAGCAGCCCAGGTATTTTCATTGCAAGGAGCTGGAAAAGAGAGCTGAAAAAGTCTAATGCGTGTGATAAGAGATTAGCACATCTGGTGGGGCCTGGGGCAAAATCTAGAGGTACTTCAGATGCTTGGGGTCAGCCAGACTCCCAGGCCTGTAACCTCAGCCACCCCAGGAGGGCCTGCCATAGTCCACTGTGTGGAGAAGAGGTCTGGCTCGCTGAGCTCAACTGTCCCCCTCAGGGGTTAATTTTCTTTGAGAATCTAGGAGAAACCCGGGAATGATTTCCCAGGAGCTCCACCTGCTAGTTCTAAGGAGTCTCCCTCCTAGTAATAATAATATGGAACCGTGAGGATGGTGAGAAAATCGAAGAGGCTGTGAAGAATACTGTGCACGTTTATTTTCACTGGCTGTACAATCATATTATAGCTAGAACATTAAAAGTCTGAAAAATATTGATGTTTAAGAAAGGCAGAAGCTTATCACAGCGTGCTCTCCGGACAGAATGCGTATTTCCAGAGAGTACTTGAGGAGCGATTAGTACCTCCTGGATGTTATGCTTGCAAATTTTGTTTGCTGCCAACCTTGTTTCAAATTCTTGGCGTTATTCTCTCTTCTCGGTCTCTCAGGCCTGCTGTTAGTAGAATCTTTGCATTTGCCCTGACCTGCTGACATCCTGGCTAAGCCACAGACTTTTGCAAAATTCTTTTAGCTCTTCATTTATGCAATCTTCTTACCTAGCACATTCTTCAAGTTATTTTGCCTTTCTCTGCAATGTTTCCTGAATTTGAACTTTCCCAGTACGCCTGACTTCATTCACAAGTTGTTTCCTTGTTCCTTTTCAAGTCTCAGTTGTCCTCTGATTTTCCAGAGTCTTGTTGAGTCACAAAGTTGCCCAGGCTGAGGTCAAACTTGTGATCCTTTTGCCTCAGCCTCCCAGAATGCTGGGATCATGGGTGTGTGCCACCATGTGTGGCCTCCACCAACTTCTTTTCCTTCTCTCCCCTATTATTTTGTATAATTCTTTTCTTCTGAGTTTTCTCCTTCTCATGAGGCTATGCTGTATCTTTATGGTGTATATTCTGTTTTCTTTTCTCTCTCTCTCTTTTTTTTGGGGGGTGCTGGAGATCAAACTCAGGACCTTGTGCTTGCTAGGCAAATGCTCTACCACTGAGCGAAATCCCACACTCCTCTGTTTTCTTCTTATATCTACCTTTTTTAGCTTCTTTTTATCAGTTTTCTCTTCTAAATCTTAAAAAGACAAACTTTTATGTTTTTCTTATGTTCTGTGTCTCTTGGAAGGATTTTTCCTTAAAGGGTCTCAGTTTCATGCTTAGTTCTCTGCTTCTTTGACTTGTCCTGTTCATCCTCAAGTCTAACCTGGCCATTGTCTTTACTGCATGAGGCATGACTCCTCTTCCTTTGGGTGCTGTGCCATCTGCCTCAGTGCCTAGATGCTGGAGACTTGGCTGCTTAGCTCCAGGAGCATGTCTGGCGCCAGCCCTTTCTGTCTTCCTGCTTCTTCTGGGCTTCTCATTTTCCTTGACCCAGCAGCCTTCCTCACAGAGTGCTAAGCACATCACCTACCAGTATGTGGCTCTTCGGCTCCTCACGTGACTTATAATGGGTACAAAAAGGCATACATATTGGAAAGAAATAAATAAAACTTCATAAACAGCATAATCATATACATAGAAAATCCTAAATAAACTCCAAAAGCTAACGTAGAAATAATAATACTAATGATACTAATAATTGAGTGTAGTAATGTTGTGGGCCAGAAAGCCAATATGCAAAAACTAGTGGCAGTTGCATATATTAGCAATAGACTGTCAATAGTAGAGGTAAAAATACCTTTCCAGCATCAAAGAACAAGAAATATGTATTAGGAAATAATTTCTTTTTTGTTTTTTTGAGACACTATGTGGTCCAGGCTGGCCTTGAACTCACAGCGATCCTCCTGCCTCAGCCTCCCAAGTGCTGGGATTACAGATGTGCATCACCATACCTGTCTGGGAATAAATTTAAGAAAAAAACAAAAGATACGGGCAATGGAAAACTACAGAACATTCTTGAGAGAAATTATAGAAAACCTAAGTAAATGTGTAGAATACCACTTGGTGAATGAGAAGACAGAATATTGTTTAACTTTCAATTCTCCCAAAATTTATATATAGACTTAATAAAATTTCAGTCAAAATCTATTAGATTTTTGGGGGACAGAAATTAATTTGTTATATATCAAATTTACATGGACATGAAACCTTGAAAGCAAAAACAGTGTTGGTGCCTAATACTAAGGACACAAAACAGCAATAATTTAATATGCTTAAGAAAAGACTTATAGATCAATGGAATTAAACAGAATTTAGAATTCAAACCTCAAATGATCAATGTTTTTTGACAAAAATGTCAAAATAATAACATAATGGGGGTCTTCTTAACCACTACTGTATAGTGTACTGAGAGGCAAATATGAGAAATCTTAGATGTGAATATAATGCAATATGATTAGTTTTCCAGATGAAGACTATATACGAGTAACAAATTCTGTAATTATAGAAAGAATGAGGCTTGCAAAGACTTCATTGGAAAGATAATTTTAATTCTGAGCTTTATAACAGGAGAAATATTTAAATTATTGATGTTAGCAAATGTGATTTTCTGAAGGTCATCTAATATTAGACAAGACTCTTTGCTTCTTCTAGCCCCAGTCAGTTCATTCTTGGGTTCACTGAAAGGGTGAAGCTGAAGGATGAAGCAGAGTCTCTTACAAGCTAAAACCAATTAACAATTTCTTAATCATAATTCTGTGTTTTTAAGTCAAAGGTAATTCATACATGAAACTCCAACATTTGCTGTAAGATTTGACGTGAAAAGGTCTACATAGAGTTTTTGAAAAGTGGTAACAAACCAGTCCCCAGTGGAATAATTGCTCCTAGTGCAGTTTTCTAATTATTCCAGCAGATGGCAGTATAATCATTGTTAAATTTTACCATCACCCTACAAGAAGACAACCACTTACCCTTTTCGTCTTGTGTGGTTTTGCTTTTTGATGGTCGTCTTCTCTGTGATGAGCCCTGTTAGGTTGCTAAAACAATTCTGTTCTGGACATGTTTAAGGTTGTGCACAATCTGAAATTGTTATCTCTGGTAACATTTTAATTATGAAGGATCTTTTTAAAAAAATTGTGGCATAAACACTTTAAATTGTTAAAATAGAATGGAGATGATGGGAACTTGGTCTTGAGGGAATAATTATAAACACAGAAGTGACAGAATTGAGCAATCGATTGGCTGAGGGCTTCAAAAATAACATCTGCCAAGATAACACTAGTGTTCTAATCTGGTTTGTGGGTTAGGCTGACCAAAGGTATACTGGAAGAAGAAACAGGTCTGGAGACTAAGCGTTTTTCTTGAGGTGGTGTGGTTTATACATACGGCGACTCAATTTAGCCACTGACAGTTTGTCTGCTGTTTAGGCAAGGTGGACAACTTAAAAGAGATGGACATTGGTGCGTATTTACAGCCACAGGAGTAGAGGAGGCAGTCTGAAAGAGAAGCCTAAAGCCCTGGGAACCTTCTGGAGAATGTTTGCATTTAGGACAGACCAAATATGATGACGTTCAGCAGAATTTCCACACGAGTGTGATGTCCTAGCAACTCATGAACAAGGAGGAATGGAAAAAGTATAACAGATGTTTCCAAAAGTTTGGGAAGATCAGTTGACAAAAAGTCACTGGGCTGTGAGAAATGGCTGAACAAGTTAAAAGTGGCAGAAAGAAGATTATTATCTCAAAGAAGTGAGGATATGAAAATGTACAAAATCTCCTTTTGCAGGTTTGGCGGTAAAGACACGGGAAGAAGTGGCCCTCCAAGCTCATCAGGCAGCTGGGACAAAGGGACCTCTTGCTCTAACAGAGAGATCTGAACATGTTTGTATCTGCAATGAAGGAGACATTATAAAGCATATCACAATTGTTTCCATCTTTTTCTTAAATGACAGTTTAATGAAACTATTGTATAACTTCATTTACCAACATTTTGGCACATACAACAAAAATGTTAGATGATTTTAGTGGAAATTTTTCAACATGTTTTTTATTATTGATTATTTATTTTGCCTCTCTCCACTCCTCTCTGTTTTTGATATCTAAAGTTTGCAGCTAAAAGAGTTGGTCATTCTAATCTACTCAGTGCTTCCCAGATTGTCTGACGTTGTGCCAAGTGACAGGCCTGATGGGATGGTTGTTGCTTCAACCGAGCACTCAGAATCTTAGAAAGCTTTTCATTCTATTCTTTCTACTTTTTGTTTTTCCTTAAGAAAAGAGAAATGAATCGGCAGTTCTTCATCTCGCTGGCGCAATTGCAGAGATGCAGAATTTGCTTCTTTCACTAGAGCTTCGGTGTCCTGGTGTTGTTATTGTGCCGCGGAATCTGCACAGGCAGCCAGTTGAGGCTATCTGAGGAAACAATGACAGAACCTTGGGGAGCAAACAATGGAGTCTACCATTAAATATGCTCAACATACTGGTTTCATTAAAAACTAATAACAAGACAGAGTTTTCAAACACAGAGGCAACCAAAAGTGGAAAGAAGACATGAGGCAGGAAGCAGCGGTGGGAGATCCCCAAGGAAATACTGGTTTTTAACAGCATGGTTAAAGAGCTGGTTCATAAATTCCTAAATACCTCTTTTTTTCTTTAATTCTTTGAAACTCTGTGTTGTATCTGTCAACAGCCATCAAGTAAAATGTGGATTTACCCCCTGGCTTGTACGTCTGCCCACCAACCTGTTAGAAGGGCTGTAAATGCGGAATTCTGGTAGATGTTGGGGGCCACACTGAGAGCTGTACAACAAAGACATTCATGCAAATCATTGACTTGTATTTTTCTTCTTATCTAAATTTTTCTTCAGTAAAGGAGCTGCCTGCCTACAATAATAAGCCAATCTTCAGTCATGGAGTATTTTCTCTGTAAAGCTCTCCCAGCAACATACTTGAAAATTTATGTCTATAAAGGCAAATCTGGAGCTGAAAAGCTGATTTAACTCCAAATGCCATTGTAAATACTTGAGCTACATTACTGTTAGCACTTTTCACCAATAAATACAATTTAAGGCTTCTTGGTGAAAAGTATCATGTGTGCCACAGAAGCTAGGAAATCCTGTGGCGAGAATGAGTTCTCAGGCTTGCGTCGCGTCCCCTCCTAACTGCAGACTGAGATATGTTGACCTGGCTGTTTCTCATGACATGTTTGTGATAGAACTAGAACGTTACAACCACTGGGACAAGGGGTTTAAAACTGAGCTACACTCTTACTCTCTAGATCAGGATTTTATTCTTATTATTTAAAAAACAATTTTTTTTTTTTAATTTTGAGACACAAAAAAATTTGAGGCAAGGTCTCACTAAATTTCCCAGGGTGGGTTCGAACTTGTGATCCTCCTGTTTCAGTCTCCCAGAGTGCTGGAATTACAGGCATGCACCACTATTAAAGATTTGTTTTTAAGTAGTAATGTTACTAATACTTCATGGAAATAGGGAAAACTAAAATTGGGGACTTTAAAAAGCATTGCTTTCACCAGGCAGAGTGGCTCACGCCTGCAATCCCTGCACTCCAGGGACTGAGGCAGGTGGCTTGCTGCAAGTTTGAGGCCAGCCTGGGAGCTGGCCGTGAACTCACTATGTAGCCTCGGCTCCCAGGCTACATAGTGAGTTCATGGCCAGCTTGAATCACAGAGACCTTGACTCAAAAAAAAAAAAAATATCTATCTATCTATCTATCTATCTATCTATCTATCTATCTATCTATCAGAAAATCAGTTTAAAGGAGGAACGATTTATTTGGCTCACAGTTTCAGAGGTTTCCACCCGTGGTCATTTGGCTGTTGCTTCTGGGCCTGTGGTGAGGCCGAACATTTGAAGGAGCAGAGCAGCTCACGTCATGGTGGCCGGAAAGAGAGGGCGAGAGAGTGAGAGGGAGGGCAGGAAGGCAGAAGGGGAGGAACAGAAAACTCCAGGCTTCCAGGACCCAGACCCAGTGAGGTGTTCTTCAGACTAGGCCCCGCCCCCTAAAATTCCAAGAGCCTCTCAAAAGATGCCATCAGCTAGGAGCCATCAGCGGGTGAGATCAGTGCTGGGGACCACGCCTTTCACACAGGACGTTTCAGGGTCAAACCATAATCGTCTTATAATTTAATTCTTTAAACTTTTTACTGGTATAAATCTAAGCCAATTGGTTTCCTTTTCGTAGTTTGAATTGATTGATTTGATTTTAAAATTTATATAACAAAGGGAATAACTTTCTCTAAACTATTTCTTTAAGTGGGCAAATAATCATTGGCTTAGTTAAAACAGTCTTTTTCAGGCTGGTGTACTTCAATGTAACACAAATAGATATTAATAAAGAAAATACAAAAACACTCTTCCTCCTTTTATGAAAAAATAAAATCAAATCCTAAAACAAAATGTAGAACAATAAATAGTTAATACACTGTGGATCACAATCTTAAAAGAATGGCCAAAATGTTGCTTTGTAACATTTATACAAAAGTTATACAAAAAAGACAGTCTCTTACAAAGAAGAAACAAATGGATAAAAGCACAAAACTTTCTCTTCAATGAACTAAGAGAAACTAATAATACAATTGAAAGAAATTAGCATGTGCATTAAAATACTTCTGAAAAAATGGAACAGATAATTTGGGGAATTATTTGGACTAGTCCTTACTTCTTATTTATTTGTCATGTATATATATTACATATATATTATATAATTTTTGAATTTACTATTGCTTTGCTTTAGGAAATAAATCTTAATTTGAAAGAAATGCATGACTGTATCAAAAAATAGAAATTCTGTCTTTTATATTCCTTTGTGCACTTTAAAAAACTTTATTTTTATTTTTAAATTAACTTTTTAACTGATACATAGTCAACTGAGAGTGCAACAGTATGCTGGAATGTCTTCCTCCTACACAACAAACTGGCACCATTGGTCAGCCCGTCCCCATCTTCCCCGTCCATCCCCCTACTTGGACTTTGGGAACCATCATTCCATTCCCAATTTCTAAGGCAGCCCTTTAAAAAAATTCATAATTTGTGAGACTTTGTTAAACAACTTTAATTTCTCTCCGTAAAATACCCATCTACACTGGTTGTCATAGACTCATGCAATTCTGTTCCTAAGTCTAGAATTACAAAATACTCTCAAAATGGGTTAAACTAAAAATATTTTGAGTTCTTGATGACCAGAGTTTGAAAATTTTAGATCTCTGACTTATATTGACATTGTCTTTTGAATTGAAATCCTCAAAATGTCACAAAAAAGTGATTTGATAAAGCCAAATCAAATATATTAGAATTTACTGTAACAATGTAGAATGCCGCAGAGTCCCAGTAGTACTTTCCAAGCTGGAATGATGTTCACAGGTTTCTGGGTCTGGGTAAATGTTTGGTGTGGACATACGATAGAAATTGGGAAAATTTTTGATGTGACAGTTTGACACTGATGGACAGAGCGAGGTGAACATCTTATGGGAAGACTTGGTTATTATTTGACAGTGGAGCTCTTTGTTCACATAATGAAACTTGTACCATAGATAAACCAATTTGCCTCAATATCTTAAAGCAAATAATGGTTTTTAGTTTACACCACAATTTTCAAAAATCGACTAAGTCATCTTGATTCACATGGTCTTAGCTTACGCTTTTCATTTTGGTGCAGGTATAGATCATTGTATTTATTTTGCCACTTTCACCAACAAGGGTGGTGGAAGAGTAGAAGTTAGTAGAAGATTGGAAAAAAGAGTGATGGAGTAAACTGTTCCATCTGCAGCAGTGAACTCATGGCTCTGTGTGAGGAAGAAGGGTAGTTTTTTTTTTTGTTTTGTTTGTTTTGTTTTGCTTAGAATCATCTAGAGAGTGTGGCAAACCAAGGCCATTATCTTTGACTTTGTTTTATAGGACACAGTTCAGATGTGAGAAGTAGGAAAAATTTGCCAGCAAGATACTTATTGCTCTTGGAAGATGTGTTGATGACAAGGGTCTTTGTGTAACAAAAGAGGAATGTAGTTGTGACCATATATATCTGCGTGGCAAAGACTATGTCTACTTTCATTTTTCTCAGTTAATAAATCATTTTTATTAACAGTAGACCATGTTCATTTCCAACTTTCCCCTATTTAGAAAGTTCTTTTATGCTAGCTAATGCTTCTAATGTCAGATTTTGGTATATTTGGTATATTTGGGGTTATGAGATCAATTCCATTTGGCCTATAGCAGTAAGTCCTTCTCTAAACTCATAATTATATTTATAATTGCCTGGATAAAACTCTATTTGATTGGACTGTGACTCTATTAGCTTAAATTCTGCTGTTCGTTATTTAGCTCCCCTTCTAGGCAGCAGGTGGCTGGAAGTCTGGACGTTATCTGTTATTAAGAAATAAGGATAAAGGAAAGTGGTCTCTATTTTCCCTGCTAAGGTGAGAGATTTAGCTCAAAGGATCTGATGCAGAAGTGACAGCAAGAATAAAGTGACGATCAATAGATGCTTATGGACAATGTGACCTCAAGCAAGTCACTTAAATCAACTGAACTTCATGTTCTTCACGTACGTGGAGAAAGAATTATGTTTATTACTCAAGGCTGTTGTGAACATTAAATGGAAAAAATGTACATAAAGTATCAAGCAGAGGTATTGGTACAGTGAATGATTGTTTTTACTATATTTATTAAATATTTATTTTAAGTATATTGTACATTTAAATATAATAATGCACAAGAGAACAGAATCATTGGTATTGTGGCTCTGCATTTAATAGATATATCGGTAGTATCTGCATTAGGAAATCAGGGGGGTAAAATGCCAATAACAGGGACTGATTGGTATGTGGTGTCTTCTTAAAGTTACTGATGTTTGAGTACCTTCAACATATGTATTAACTTTTGTGGTGCTATTAGTTTTGTTATTTTTTCTTATCTTACAACTATTTTTTTCATTGATTACTGGTGGTATTCTAAGTATATTAGTCAATGTGTTCTCCTTATGGAACATTAGTTTTTAACCAGAATTGGACTAAAACTCTAAGTATTTACTAAGTATAACATGATTTCCTCAAAGAACACTTGGACATAATGATAATGTTTGAGAACTGTTTGCTTAACTTACTCAACAAAATCTACTCCAGTGCCATCTAGCGATCCAAACGATAGGATGTGAAAAATCAGGGAGCGTAAACCTCCATAGCTCCAGCATTAGTAGTGAAGTGGGAAGCCTATGAATCTCTGACTTCTTCTATTAAAACTTCCCTATAGAAAGTGATTTCCACTTCAAGTCTTTGTTAAACCATCATTAAGTAGAAATAGAAAATAGACTGATGCAAAATTAGAATCCTTTAGAATTTAAATACCACAAAAGTTAGAGAGAATAATATTTTTATAATGATCAAATTCTAAAGCTAGAACAAATGATATTTTTAAATTCTTCAATTTAAAGCTGGCTTTGATTACATTAGATTTCACAAAACAGTATACACATACTAAATTAACTTACTGTCAAAATTTTAATGCTATATGATTTTCATTGTGTGTCTTGTTTCCACCAGTTTCCATGAACTGATACCACTTCTGATTTTGGATCAGGTTGCTATTGTTTGGTGTAAGATTATCAAAGTGAGGAGAAAGTTGTTTTTCTTTCCTTGTTAAGTATGCAATCAGAAAGAACAACAATATTTTCAAGTTAAAGAGTCACTGCGACCTAACTGAAAAATTCGGGCCAAAATGCCAGGAATGCTGTGGGTGACCATCTAAAACACAAACTGAAAACAGATTCTAGTTAGATTTCAAAAGTAATCAGGCTAATAATCAAAATAGATAATGAACAGACACACAAAGAGCAATTGAGAAGGAAATACTCTGAAGTGAATAGAAGGAAGAAACAGGTTAAACACGGAAAAATCTATTCATCTGGCTAAACATTAAAACGATGTTCCTTTGTGTAGTTAATATAAAGTAACTCGATTTTCCAAAGATAAGATTGAAAAATGTTTGTTTTAGAGCTCTCGTGTCTCTGGAGTTTGCCCAGTTCTAAACTAAAATTAACACCAATCATGTGTCTGCTGTGAGCCCAGATGATCTCAGAGATACTGCGCCTTCCCCCTACTCTGTGAGGACCAGAAAATATGTAAAAGGTGTATTTGAAATCAAGAGAGTCCTTGAAACCCATCAAGTGACCATTTTCTATAAACTTGGTGCCGCTAGTCAGCCGTTAGTAGAACGTATGTATTTGAGTTATTGTCTCAGTTTGGGAATGAATTAAAGTCACATTTTCACTGGATTCTTTTTTGTTCATTGGAGGGGCATATAAACAAACCATATATATATATAAAATATGTATTATATATTATATATATGGAATTTTAAGTGTCTAATTATTCATGTAAAACACATATATGATAATATATTATATATGTAAAATATTAGGTGTGAGTGAAAATACGATGGATGTTTAAATTAAAAAATTATTATAAAAAATATACATTGCCATTAATGCCCCCCAAGATACACCCCCTCACTTGAACACACGTATGTGTACAGCACCATTGTTCCCGCCACTTTCTGAAGCAGTTCGGGAAGTCCTTTTCTGGGACTGTCTTTAGTTGTGGTGTTGTGACTGCCTTGATCTCCAGAACTGATTTAAAACATTTACATTTCATGGTTGTTTTGACTTTGAGAAAGAGCCAGAAGTTGCAGTGTGCCAGATCCAGTGAATACGGTGGATGAAGACACATCTTAATGTTTTGATGAGACTGCTGGATGAAACTCAGCAGCAGAATTCACCATATTTTTAAATCACACTTTGTACATAATAATAATATTAATAATATATTATTTATGCAAAATACATATTACATGTGATGTTAATGTATTACAGTAAAATCTTGGTTTGCTAGAATAATTCCTTTCGCTTGTAATCAAAACATTTGTATATCAAAGCAGAGAGGGAGAGAGAGAGAAGAACCATTTGTGATCACATGGCACTCAGTGTGACATGCTATTGAACCAGCATGACATTGCAAGACCTTGCTCATTTATGGATAGAATTTCTCAGAAATGTTTACTCATCTTGCAGAATACGGGCAGACGAAGTTTCTTGTAATCCGAGGTTTGAGTGTATATGTAAAATATATACAAAGCAATATATATATGTAAAATGCATTATGTATGATGTTAATATATATGGAATATATAGCATAGTATTATATGTATACAATATAGATCATATGTTACATATATATATATATATATTTGGTGCTGGGGCTTGAACTCAGGGCCTTGTGCTTGCGAGGCAAGCACTCTAACCCCTGAGCTAAATCCCAGCCCCTCATATGTAATATTTGAAGTCAGAAATACTGAGATTGAATAGCTAATTCTAGTTTATCACTTTCTAATTCTTGGGTAAGTTATTTAACTTCTCTAAACTTCAAAAAATATTTGTAACATGGAGATAATGCACTTCATGGTATTGTGAGAATTAAATGAGAAAATGTGCAAGGCTTTTAGCATATGGCTGGTATATAACAATTCTATGTCAACCATTGTGCTGAAATTAGCTTTACACACATCTCCATCTAATAAAATATATTACTTCATGTATATTATATATGCATGAAGTTTTCCATATATTTTTATTTATAATGTTTAACCTGCCACCCCAGCCCTCTGGCAGACTGGGTCAGGAGGATCACAAGTTAGAGCCCGGCCTGGGCAGCTTAGCGAAACACTGTTCGTTATGGCTTATATCTAGATGTCCCCCGAAAGCCTCATGCATTCATAGGTGGGGCTTTTCAGAAGTGGTGGATTTAGGGTGTGTGGATGTGGATTAAGGATGTGGGTGATGGAAGCCCCACCCCGGGTGTGGTGGCACCAGTCAATAGGCTGGATGGATGGAATGTGAAGGGATGACAAGAACGCGGGCTTGCTGCGGCTCGCCGCTTGCTGCCTTCTGCCTGCTGCACCAGGAGCTCTCTCTTTGCCGTGCCCTCTGCCTGCTGCCCTGCCTTGGAACCGGCTGACTATGGACTGGAACCTTTACAAATTGTGAGCTGAAATAAACCTTTCCTCCTTTAATTTGTGGGTGTCAGGTATTTTGTCCCATTAACAAAAAAAGTAACTATGACACTGTCTCAAAATAGAAAACAGAAAAGTCCTGGGGACGTTGCTCAGTGTGAGGACCAGGTTTCAATTCCAAAAGCGCAAAAAATATTTTATGTTCACATACACACACCACACATATATAAGAAAGAAGGAGGGAGAGGAGAGAGGAAGGACAAAGGGGAGCAGGGAGAGGCACCTGCTGTCTTAGGTGAGGTAATTTATAGTCCCTTTCAGGTCAACACTGTCATAGCCTTGGATTAATTTCTTTTTTTCTTTTTTTCTTTTTTGGCTTTTTTTGAGACAGGATCTCACTCTATAATTCAGGATGGCCTTGAACACACTACGTATTCCAGGACAACCTTTGAACTCACAGCAGTCCTCCTGCCTCAGCCTCCTAAATGCTGGGATTACAGGCGTGCACCGTCATGCCTGGCTACTTGGCATTAATTTCATGAAGACCACGTTCCAAGCAACTGAACTAATAAGCTAATAATCAGATTTCATCTGATTACATTACCTCCATGTTTCAGTCACTTTGAAACGTGTTATGCTGCCTTATATATATGGCGCATGGACAAATGTGTTGACCCTGGTGTGTGGATCCATGTTGCAGAGATGTTGCCAGCCACTGTAACCACAGATAGCTGGCAATGGTGGCTTTGGAAAGCAGTGAAAAACAGATCTTCTGTTATAACAAGTGGACTCAAATAATTTCCCAAAGGCCACTCCTGGACCAGGTGAAATAGGCTGCCTCTGTTCTCCAGTAAAAACTACGGAACCCAGGTAAGACAGTGCCATCCCTTGAAAATAGGGTCCACCTCATACTGGTATGCTGTGGAGAGTGTGGCACAGTTAGGGTCATAGAAAAATCTCAGCAAATGAATTTGTATTCACAACTGAGTCTTATTTTTGAAGAGACTTGTTAGAGCTTCTCTCGTTACAAGAGAGTTTGCAAAAGTTCGATGGTATATAAAACTCTTATTTCATGTTATCATTAATGTTTTCATAATGATCAAGAATAGTATTTGCCACTGGACTCCTTTTCAAATTGAATATGAGCCTTTATTTAGTGAGTTGATTTTGCATCAAGAAATGCAGCTTCTTACTGAGTTTGTTATATATGTAAGTACTATGCTAAATGCCTTCACACATTCTGTTATTTAACACTACAGAGTAATGACGGTTAATGGTCTTATTTTTCAAATAAAGGAATCGAGACTCTGAGAGTCATACAGCAGTTCACTGGAAAAGCAAAGTGTCAAAGGTCAGTAGGACTTCAGAGCTCTTATTTTTAAACACAAATCTGACTTGCCTCTCCAGTGCTTGTGTAGAGTTCTTAGAAAAAGCGTAAGAAAAAAGAGTAAGGAAGAATAAGTGTACTGCAAAAAACTTTAAGAAACTTGCAGTTACCTATTTTTACCTCTTGGTGACAGTTTTGTTTTTGTAAGATAAGTTATAAGTGGAAATTGAGAATTAATTTATTTTGGAAGTAAAATTTTTTCCTTTTGGTCCTGGGGATTGAACCCAGGGTGTTTGAGCTGAGCTATATTCCCAATACTTTTTATTTTGAAACAGAGTCTCTATGACCTGCTAAGTTGCTCAGGCTGGGCTCCAGCTTGAGATGTTTCTGCTTCAGCCTCCCAGAGTACTCTGATTACAGGCATGCACCACTATGTCCTGCTGGAAGTGAAATAGTTGGTTTTTTTTTTTTTTGGTACCGGGGATCGAACTCGGGGCCTTGCGATTGAGAGGTAAGCACTCTAACCACTGAGCTAAATCCCAGCCCCAGTGAAATAGTTTTAAGAAACTGTATGTGCGTACTTACATACATATATATTTGTAGTTATACCACTTTTAAGATAAAACTTACCTTCACAACTTTCCTTCCCTCCACTTCCTGGTGTATGTTAAGGGCTAGTTACTGAGGGTTACAAAGCGTGTCTTATTGAAAGCATGTATCAGTATGGCCGGGCACATATTAAAAATGCGTATTTCTGTTTGAGCTTTATTTTAAACAAGAGAATCAACATTTCCGGGGGTAAAGGTACAAGAAATTTTATTGTAAACAAGCATCAGACAATTCTAATACATACTAAAATTTGATATCACTGGTTGGCTGTGTAGTGTCAAATCCCCCCACCTATGGTAGTCATTTGTAAAACATAATTAAACATAAATGCTTCATCCCCATTTAAGAAAATACCAGAATGTTTAAGAGTGAGACCCAGCGGTTGTATATTCAGAACTGTCCTGCGAGAAGCCAACGGGAAATGAAGCTCGCAAGGCCAAGACGCAGGCATGGTGGTGTTCAGCAGTGCCCGCCTTGCTTCAGTTTGCTGAGCCCCGGCGCACTGCTAACACAATTTCATCTGATTACATTATTTGCTGAATGCTTTACATTCACTAAGAGCTATTTCTATGTACATGCAAACATAAATACACCTTTCATGATATTCCGTCATTCCTCTGTACCCATGGGTTTCACCTCCATGGAGTCAAGCAAATATGGATGAAAAGTATTTTTAAAATTGCATCTCTACTGAACATGTACGGACTTTTTGTTTTTCCCTAAAAATACATTATAACAATTATTTACATAGAGTTGACATTACATTAAGTAATATAAGTAATCTAGATATGATTTAAAATATACGGGGAATGTGCATGGGTTACAGGCGGGTACTACACAATGTTACGGAAGGGACATGAGCAGTGTAGATGTTTGCAGCCACAAGGGGCCTGGGGTCAGTTTCCCATGGGAACCAATGGATGGTAAGACATATATTCTATCATTCAAATCATTCATGTTCATTGCAAAAATACATGAGACGACTGAAAGATGGAACAAAAGACCATTTCTCATAATATAGAAAAATGATTGCTAACAATTTGATGCTCATCTTTCTGGTCTTTATTGTTCCTACTTATTTCTATCTACATGATTTTGTGAAAATATTAGGACCGTACTGTATAAACAATCTCCATACCACTATATAATGATTTTTCTGAAAATCTATCTGATTATGAAAAATTAATCTGAAAATAGTTTGCACTGGCTGGACACTGTTTCATGGATTGGACACACCATCATTTAGGTATTCACTCTTTTTCAGATGGATACTGTTCAGGTGGTGTATTAGTTACTTTTCTAGAGTCAATGGTTTGCAAGAGAATGGTTTGCACTTACAAGTTATAATAGTCACACCTACAAGCCAAATGCAGGAAGACTGCAGACCATCTATCTGTGCCCTGGAGACCTGATCCAGGGCTGGGAGCCCACAGCAATGTCCCATGTACATCTGTGTCTGCACTAAAAGGCTGAAGAAATCTAGACTGGAGCCAGGATGCGATGCTTGCAGCAGAGATGAAGACCAGAGCTCTCCTGACGTGAACAGCAGCCACCCTGATGACAGCAAGGCCCCAAGCTCCTCCTGTGATGAGAACAGTCAAGTTCCCTTTGGGAGAACCAGCCACAGCAGACACAGCAGACCGTCTCCTGGGAAACAGCCGGCCCCTTCTTCTGCTCCTGTTCTCCTTTATGTCGTGTCAGCAACAAGCCTCAGGTGGATCCTCTACGCCCAGAACCACAGCAACTCAATCCAGCTGGGTGTTCCTGCTCAAGCTGACTGCAATAAGTCCACCACAGGTGGTATCTGATTTCTTCATAATGGTCAAATAGACTCTATTACAGAAAGTGATGATTCAGGGGTAGTTTATATTTCACGTCTGGTTTATAACGATTAACTAGGGATGTGCTAATTTCTTAAGAAGTGGCATTGTGCCTTGGAAGTGGAGTCACGGCAGCGCTGCAGGGAGGTCATTTTACGCCGCTTTGGCTCTGAGCTGCCATTCAGTGCACATGCTTTACTCGGGGAAGGCCCAGAATATTGTCAGCATTACTACCGAGAGTCGTCTTACGAGTGAAAGATAACTTTCTCAGCACTTCTGAGTGAGTGTCTTCTCCCATGCCCTCTGCATACAATCTTCACTAAATAATAAAAATAACAATACAGTTGAGAAAGGTAAGTCACTATGAAGTTCACCTATAGCTATAGTGTATTACCTAAATCTTAAACACAAGAGTTTCACAAGGGATGATCAAAATATATAGTGAATGTTTAAATTCAAAAAGCTGTTTCAGAAAAAGTCACATTGCCATTAACCTCCCTCAAAATACTCATGCTTGCTCTAAACACGCCATAGTTCTTGATACTTTCTAAAGCAGTTCTAAAAGTCTTCTTTCCTGAAAGTCCTTAGGAGGTATGATCAAAAATAAAGTGAATGCTTCTGTTGAGAGCCATCCAATAGAAGGCAGCATTGTAAAAATGTCACAGTGTGTCCTTATCCACCTTATTCCCCAGACCTGGCACTCTTCAACGTCTGGCTATTCCTCAAAATCAAAATGACCATGAAAGTTAAACTTTTTGAATCAATTCACAAAATCAAGGCATCCATGACAGACCCCCAGAACTGCTTCAGAAAGTGACAGGAGTGATGGGAATAAACATGTTTGAAGTAAGAAATATTCTTAGGGGATAAATGGCAATGTGTCTTTTACTGTAATAATACTGATAATAATAATAATAAATTGGAACTTTCACTGTGTTTTTTTGATTATAATGTACTTAGGATTATTAGGAGACCTTTGAGTATCTCCAGTGATGATGTTCTTTTATCATATTATGGATATCTTGCTACCACACATGTGGCAAACCTTTCTGAATCTATTTATTTTATATATTCATATTTTATTAATGAATATTAATTTTATTAGTTTTCTTTTAATTGTATTCATTTTTTTTCACAAAGATTTTCATTTTAGTACTTTTTCTGGTGCTGGGTATCGAACTCAGGGCCTTGTGTTTGCGAGGCAAGCGCTCTAACCACTGAGCTAAATCTCCAGCACAAGATTTTCACTTTGAACCACATGAATTTGATAGTCTTTTAATTTCCTGCTTGTACTCTTCGTATTAGGGAAAAAAGGAAGATATGCTTCCCATGTCATGATAATCTTTGTTTTTATCTATGATACTTTCCCAGGGTTTTACTATGCAATGTTTCAAATTTGGAAAACTTGAAATTTTATAGTAGGAACTATCTTCCTACCACCTAGATTTCAAATTCACATTACACTATCCTTACTTTTTGATACACATGCCCATCTTTCCATCCCTTTAACTATCCCATCAATCTGTTTTGGTGCAGTTCAATTAATTACTTCTCCCAAATACTTCAATGTGCATCCATATATTTGGCAAATAAACATCTTCTTTTCCTTTTTACATATGGTTTCATTTTCCTATGACTGCTAAAACAAATTACCACAAACTGGGTGGCTTAAAACAACACAAGTCTATTCTCTTACAGTTCTGGAGGCCAGAAGTATGAAATCAGCCTCACTGGGTGGAAGGGGTTGGCGGGGCTGCCTCTTCTGGGGAGAATCCATTTCCAGGCTCCTTCTGGCTTCTGGAGATTGCATGTTTCCCTGGCTTGGGATCCTTTTCTCGTATCTCTGTCTTCCATTGCCACATCTCCTTTGTTTTAGTAGTTAAATCTCGTTCTGAGTCCTGTTTCTAGGGACACTTGTGATTTCATCCAGAATATCTCCAGATATCCTAAGACAATGTCTTGACCTCGAACTCTTATTTCCAATTGCAAAATGCCTTTTACAACCTCAGGTAGTGTTCATAGGTCTCAAAGATTACGTCCTGGGTATATTTAGAGCCATTATTATGCCTACTGCACATATAAATTTTTGTTCCATTTTCTTCAGATTTTTTAACAGCATGTGGTATAATCTGATTTACTTTTGTACAAATAATTTCACATATTACCAAAAATAAAAATATAAATTACTTAAAACTTAAGAATCCTCAAAGGTAATTGAGATGGTATTTGTATCATATATAAGCTTCTCCTGTTTTCTATATAGGAGAAGAAAAAATTCTCCTTAACAAAAGACTGTAGTATACAAATTGAATCTAATGCTAGATTTTTTTGTGGGGGTTGGTGCTGGGGATCTAACTCCAGGCATTGTGCTTGCTAGGCAAATGTTTACCATTTGAGCTAAATCCCAATCCCTAATGCTACATGTTTTATTCAGCAAAATTTCCTAAAATTTTGGATGGAAGAAATGAAGAAATTGAAGAATACAGCTTGGCTGTTGCATGAAAATGGATACAAAATTTCTATATACTAGTTTATTCTATGCCGGAATATTTATGTCAGGAAATTATTTTATATGAGAATAGGTTGTTTGAAGTCATATGTGAAGTAGAAGAAAGAAAGACAGATAATAAGAAATAGGGAGTTAGATCTTTTGCAAAAAGAAAGCGGTCCAAGAGATAGAGGGAGGGTCAAGCAAAGGGAGGAAAAAGGGATGAAAGAACTAAACTGTGCTACGTACATGCACCTACTATGAACAGCAAAAATGCATTGATAAAAAATAAAAATTAAAAAAGAAAGAAAAAGAAAGAAACCAAGAAAGAAAACTATCCATTCAACTCTTTCAGACCTTGCATGATAAGTTACTAAGAAAATGGCATTCGGGATTAGAAAACAAGCCAGAGGTGATTAAAATATTTACATCAAAAATTCCTTCCTAATTCTAAAACATAATCATATAGGATATTATAATTTGGGGACTATCTTTGAGAATGTTGATGCTTCTGGCGAAGGGAACACATGCACCGAATCATTTGTCTACATCTGTCTTTAGAGAAGTCATGGAATTGCTAACATTTAACCATTTTAATTGAAACAAAACTTCTGGCACGGTAATATTATTGCTAACATTGGGTGAATAAACACATATGACTTTGCCAAGAAAACATGCTACTGGATAAATAGTATTCTTCATGTGAAATTTATAAGGCTAACTTCTGGAGAGTTTGTGGCCGATTAGCTGACTATATAAATGTTTTTTTAAAAAATCTATAATAAAAGATAAAATGATGATGTAGTTATTCCCACAGCTGCACTCTAAATAAATGAATACATTACCATTGTAATATTCCTTTGTAATTAGTATTCTAAACTATGGAATTACCATTTCTTCATGTTTTCGTGAATTAATTATGAACAACTTCTGTGTATATGTCTTTTTTAAAGTAGATGACGCTTAGAGCAGTTTTAAATTCACAGGGATCAGAAAGTACAGAGGGTTCTAATACATCCTTCTCTTGCCTGGACCCTCCAGACTCCCCATTATCAAGATCCTACACCAGCGCGGTACATCTGCTGCAGTTGGAAATGTGCACACTCGCATCATTACTCAAAGTGCCGAGTTCACAGAAGCGTTCTTGCTTGTTAGTGTACCATGCATGGATTTTGATAAATGTATAATAGCATGTACTTACCATCATTATGTCATACAGGATAGTGTTACTGCTTTAAAAATAAGCTACTCTGTGGATTTATTCTCTCCCCCAACTTTTATTACTCCACAGTTTTCCCCTTTCCAGCATTTCATAGAGTTGGAATCCCATAGTATACAGCTTGTTCGAATTGGCTTCATTCAGTTGGTAATATGCCTTTAAGTTTCCATGGTGTCTTTTCATCACTTAATAGTTAACTTCTTTTCATATTTTTTATTTTACTTACTATTGTATGTTTGTTATATGTAATAGCTATATTCATTCACGGGAATTGATATCTATCTATCTAATCATATCTTGATCATTTTTGCTCCTTTACCTCTTTCCCCTGGTCCTCTGCCCCATGCACAAAAACGTGTTTCTCTGTTTCCTACAATCTTCCCTAAGAGCTCATTTCTACTTTAGAGATAATAATATTCTGGATTTTGTACAATGCATTTATTCATTCATCTACTGAAGGGAGTCTTGGTTGCTTCCATGTTTTGGCAACTAGGAATAAAGTTGCTATAAACGTCCTTGCACAGAATTTACATGGGCATGTTTTCAGCTCATTTGTGTAAATACCAAGGAGCACAATTGCTGGACCATACAGGGAGGGAATGCTTAGTTTTCTAAGAAACTTTCCAACTGTCCTCCAGAGTGCCTGCACTATTCTGCATTCTTACCAAGAACAAGTGAGAGTTCTTATCACTCCAGGTCTTTACTTGTATTTGGTTGCTGTCAGGGTCCTGGATTTGGGGGATTCTAATCAGTGTGTGGTAGAATTTCATTTGTTTCAAGTTGTAATCAATTAATGATGTACAATGTAGAATATTTTTCATATTCTTATTTTCTATCTGTAAATCTGCTTATACGTTTTGCCCATTTTTTATTTTCTTAGTGCTAAGTTTGAAGAGTGGTTTGAACAATAGTCCTATATTGGATATATCTTTTGTAAATATTCCTTCCAGTCTGTGATTCGTCTTTTTATTCTCTTTCCTCTTACTTTCCTTCCCGAGTCATATCTCTGATGTTATTTAAGTATTATGTCCTTCTGTCACATAATTATGTAACCAATATTGACTTTTAGAGGCCCCTAAAAGAACTGCCCGAGAAGTTCAGATGCCCTTTAATACAATGATAACATCAAATTTTCACTATAACTTGTGTAGATGACAGGCAGTCAAATGTGGAAGAGTCACGCTGTGATGGATGCTGGGTGGGCAGATGAGGTTGTCAATGGCTCACTTGGACACACCAGTCATCAGAGAAAATTCAAATGATTGTCTTAGCAAAATGGCAAAGGGCTCCATAACTTCTGGGTTGGTTACGAATAGCTGAAACATGGAATGTTAAATATGCACATAGTCAGAGGGGACCATGTTTAAGATACAGAAACGAACACGTTTAATCATTTTGTCAATGTTTGATTTGGTTCCCTATGTTTCATAACCTAACTTTGTGCGATTTTAGGGGATGTAGAGACCCATCAACAATTCTCAAATTATTCTTTTGGAGGGACTATGTATTTTCTAGTTGTAGATTGATACAATTGCCTCATAGGCACCACTCCTTTGTTAATACGGTTATGTATATATATGTATAAAATATAGGTTAGTGGAATATCTGAAGTTGTAGTAAATGATTTTATTTTGTATTTTTTTGGTGCTGGGGATCGAACTCAGGGCCTTGCACTTGCTAGGCAAGTACTCTAACAGCTGAGCTAAATCCCTAGCCCTGAAGATGATTTCACTGGCTGTTTTCTGTTGTCTACAGGCATTGGTGGAAGGAGTGCTACTGAAACTGGTGGCATGTTTCATTGGGAAGGGATGAAAACCAAGTTGGTATACACGAACTGAGCTGCAAACTCTTAGAATTAAGGTGGATGATGTTTACCAAAGGAGAAGATAACAGTAATTAGAAAACTATGAGCTGAAGCTGGATTAATATGTATCTCTATCTCTCTATCGATCTATCAAATTGATTAGTGTGATTGGCTAGTGTTATACCTATTTATATAACCGAAAGGAATCTACTCTGACCACCAGAAAACTGACTTGAGCCACCAGCATATGATTCAAAACCTCTCATGCAAAATTCAGACCTGACTTCCTTTCCATTAGAAAGAAGATGCTTAATTCTGGGGCAGGATGGATCAATCACTTCACAAGTACTTTCTGTAAACTTTCTTTGTACCCTTCTCTAATATACCTGGGATCACTTATTAGAGTAAAACATGCACAGGGAAAAGGAATGATCACTGGCCTTTTAACTTTAATTGGGCCCAGATTCTGAATCAGTTCTAGTTCTTGAGATGCAAAACACCTGGCCCTGCAGAAAGGGTAGCGCTGCGTGAGGTGAGTCTGTAGATACAATTTGCATCTGCTTTGATCTTACAGCAGGCCCAATAGAGTGCTGAGCCCATGCCCAGCTCTTCTCAAAACCTACCTTTTCAATGAGCAGAGAAACTCAGCCTGGGCTCCCGGGGCTGTGGAAGTCATGCTGAGCTGCACAGAGTGGCTGCCGACCCTGAGATAAACGAAAACAGTGAGTTATTAACTTGTTTAATACACTGTGATTTGGTGTTTTTCCTCACAGTTAAAACAAGTCTCAAGTAATGAATCATGGAGTCCTTCCAACTTTTTTGAGCAAGTTAGTTTTTTTTTTGTTTAATCAAGAATCTTAAATAGGACATGATCTCATTTAATCTTCAAAAATACCAAGAGATTGGCATTATTATTTCCATTTTATGTGTTAAGAAACTGGGACTCAGAAAGGCTAAGGATATTGCAAAACATCACAGGGGAACAAGCAGCATATCTGGAGTTTGAAACTTTAGCCCTTTAATGTCAAAGTCCATTATCTCGATGCTTGTACACTCTTACCTTTTAAGCTGTGGGCTCCCCACTTGATGAGGTTTCTTTTCTGGGAAATAGGAAACATGTTGGGGGTGGTGTTATGGAGAGTAGTGATGAAAACAGTCACATACCACAAAACGACGTTTGGGTCACTGATGTGCTATACATCTAACAGCAGTCTCGTAAGACCATGATGGAGCTGAAAAATTCTTAGCTGTCTTAATGTCCAATCGAAATGCATTATTTATGTGTTCATGGTGATCCTGGTATAAACAAGCCTGTTCTGCTGCCAGTCGTATAAAAGCACAGCACATACAGTTGTGTTCAATGCGAACAATGGTAACAGCTGTTACTAGTTGTTTTATTTTTATTGTTATGTTTTTAAAAGCATGGGTCTTGGGAGTGGGGGTGTAGCTCAGGTGGTAGTGTGCTTGCCTAGTAAGCACAAAGCCCTGAGTTCAATCCCCAGCACCCAAAACAACAACAACAACAACGACAAAACAAAAAAGAGTGTGGGTCTCACTGTGTTGCCCAGGCTGGTCTCAAACTTCTGGGTTCAGGCAAGCCTCTTTTCTAGCCCTCTGAGCAGCTGGGACTATAGGCACAGGCCACCGTGCCCAGCTCATGTTAGTGGTCTGTGGGTTTGCTATACTAAGCTTTTAATCATTGCAATGTGCTCCTACTCATATAAAAATGTTATTTTCAAGCAGTGTGTGGTGTCTTGCCGTAGCAGCTTCATATATCTCATGTTTACTGTCTCCTGATTGCATCGAGGCCATACCCATGACTGACTTGTACAAGCTAGGTTTGTGTCAGTACTCTGATGTTCACACAATAATGCCCTTGCGTTATGGAGTGTTTTGTGATACCTCTATGGCTAAGTGATGCCCGACTGCAGGTGAAATAGAATAGAGAGAACCTTGTGACTCAAGTGTGGTTGTCAGTCTAGTAGCTTTACCATCTCCTTGTAGGAGCTTTGGAGGATACAGATCTCAGGCTCAACCCTAAACCTTCTGAACCCCATTCTCATTTAAAAAATACTCCCAGGTAATTTGCATGTACAGCGAAGTTTGAGAAACACCGGACTCAGCAGAGTTACTGTTGGGTAGAATTGAAGACGATGGAGGTTAAGCACTAGGAGGCATCAGTATTAATGTTTAGCAGATGCTGCTGTTAACAATCAAGAACACATAAGCCGTGACAAAACCCAGCTCCTGCTTTGCTGTCAGGTCCTTCCTTTTCCAGCTGCCTGGGTAGGAAGGGCCTACAACTCAACCTGGCCAATGACTCCCGAGGGGAGGCACACTGAGAAGACCCAGGAAAGTGCTGCTCACCATGACTGTTTGTCTGTACTGTGCAGTTAGGCCCATAGTGGGTGCCTCTGAATTAAACATGCGCAACTCTTTTTCCTCTTCATTGTTACCTAAACAATATAGTATGACAACTTTTGCACAACATTTAAATTGTATTAGATATTACAAGTAATCTAGAGATGATTTAAAGTATATTGGGAGAATGTTCATAGGTTATATGCTAACAGCATGCCGTTTTACATAAAAGACTTGAGTATTCACGGATTTTGGTATCTGTAGGGGGTCCTTCGATACGGAGGCACGCCTGTACACTCCTGGCTTTTGTCTGCAGGGTGTCCTGTCCACTTGTGGTCCACAAAATAGCAGCAGTCATTTTGCAGTCTTGAGGGTGTGAGGCCAAAGATCAAGTCAAGGTAACGCTCTGGTCAATCGATCCTAGAAGCACCATTCCTTTGGATTTGTTGTTATATGAGACGATAAACAACTTAACTGTTTAAATCACTTTTGTTTATTTTTTCTGCTATATGAAGCTAAGAGTATCCTGAGTGAAAGAATGTGGTTTTGTGGTTTTTTTCTCCTGAAATCCTCAGAACATTAGATTAAGATAAAATAAGGCAAATTACAGACTTGCTGGTTGAAATTTTTTATGGTGAATGTGTCTGAATAAAAACATTTGAAGGTTTAGTCAAGTTTTTCCTTATAGTCTGTCCCATAGAGCTGGAACTTGGCAGGGACACACGACTATAGCCAGGATGGTGCTGATAGAATGACCAAAAATAGGTCAGTATTTGATGAGACTAAAATGTTGCCATATTGGTGTTGAGAGTGAGAAGAGAAAGTTATACTCAGAAGAACAGTAGAAGTTAAGATTTCAGAGGTGAATTACTATTTTGTCCTCGATGCACATGGATAAGTAGGAATAACTCTGAATACCATTGAAGTTCAGAAAGTCAAAGAACTGTAAAACTAATTAGTTGGATGAGTCAACCACATGGACAATGGAAACACTTGCAAGTATGATAGGTCTTGAGGTAGAGGTATAATTTGATGACTGGGGTTATGAGGAGGACATTGGAGGACAATTAAATTGAATCTTTGTAGAGGAAGAACATCGAACGAGGCCCTTATAATGGAACGGGAAATCTCTGTGTAGAAAGAGTGATGGTCAATGTACACAGTAGGGGAAACAGTATGTACTCAGGCAGGAAAAAACATTCATGAAGTAGTTCCATGCTACTAGAGCAGAGAGAGGAAATGTAAATTTGAAGTAACTTGAGAAAGCTTTTACATGTTATAACAAAGAGTCTGGACATACACAGGGCTACCTGAACACAAACATTGTGATTCTTCATTAGTTGATCTGGTAACGTAGAGGGCTACTTTCATAGTCACTTTTATTGTTGCTCAGACATAATACTTGACATGCAAAGTTAAGGGAGGAAAGGTTTACTGTAGCTCACGGTTTGTAGAAATTTCAGTTCATAGCTGGCTAGCTCCATAATAGGAGAGTATCGCAGAGGAAAAACAGTTCATAGTGGGCAGAAGGCAGGAAGGCAGCAAAACTGTGAAGAAGCAACAAGCAACCACAGCAGCCCTCTTTTGGTCCCTATATGCAGGCTACATGCACGTAGGGTGAGTCACACTCACATGCAGGGTGGGCCGTCTCGTTACCCACATTCAGAACTATGCCAAACCAACCACCAGTGGACTGATTTAGTCATCGTGCACAGCCTTTTTTTTTTAAATTTTATTTTAATGGTACATTTTAGATGTACATAGTGATAACATTCATCATAGGGGATTTGTACCTGTACATGATATATCTTGCTGCTTCTTTTATTCCCGTTCCCCTCCCCTCCCTTCACCCCTCCTCCTTCTTTATTTGCAAAAGCTTGTTTCCATTTTTTCCTTCTATTCTTTATTTCTCTTGTCCCTCTGTTCCTTTGCCCCTCCCCCTCCCTTGTTCCCTTTCCCATTTGGACACTTTCTTCCCTTTCCCAATATAATACATTTTAGTCTTTATTTACAATATCAATTTTTCACACCAGAGAAACAATGTGGTATTCAAACGTGTGTCCGATTTATTTCACTTAAGAGTATGGTCTCAAGGTGCATTCATCCATTAACCTAGAAATGTTTCAAGCTTATTGATCTTTATGGCAGAGTAGTATTCCATCGTATTAAAAAAAACACATTTTCTTTATTCATTCCTTGGTTGATGTGCATTTGGGCTGTTTCTAAGATTTAGCTATTACAAACTGTGCCGCTATAAACATGAGTGTGCATGTATTGCTGTGGTTTGATGCTTTTAATTCTTTTGGGAAGATACCAAGAAGGGGAATAGCTGGGTCAAATGGAACCTCTAGTCCTAGTTCCCTGAGGACTCTCCACACTGATTTCCATAGCGGTTGTACCAGTCTACATTCCCACCAACAGTGGAGAAGGGTTCCTTTCTCTCCACAGCCCCTCCAGCATGTTATTAGCTGATTTGTTGATAATAGCCATTCTTTCTGGAGTGAGGTGGAATCTCAGGGTCGTTTTAATTTGCACTTCTCAAATGACCAGTGATGCTGAACATTTTTTCATATGTCTATTTGCTGTTTCTACTTCTTCATCTGAGAAGTGTCTATTCATTTCAGTTGCCCACTTTTGGATTGGGTCTTTAAATTTAGGGGGTCTGATTTTTTTGAGTTCTTTATATATTCGAGATGTTAGTCCTTTGTCAGAGGAATAGCTGGCAAAAGTTTTTTCCCACTCTGTGGGTTGTCTCTTTGCTCTGTTGGTGGTTTCTTTTGCTCAGACAGTTTTCATCCCAGCATTACACACTCGAGATCCAGCCACCTCTGAAAAAGTTCCACCTCTGACCACCTGGGCCTTTGGGGGGCATCTAGACACAAGCCATAACAGTTACTAAGAGACTAATAGGCAAGGAGCATAGACAGCATGGATGCTTAGGACAAAAGGATGATTTACGTCCTGAACGGGACAGGGCAAGGTGGCTTGGGATTTTTATATGCAATCAGAGAAGCCCACAGTTAACACTTGAGTTGCTTATTTTTGGAATTGTTCATTTATGTAATAGTTTTGCACCTTGATTGATGCAGGAGAACTGAAACCACGAGAAGTAAGATAGCAGATGATGTCTAAACCTTCTACCACCCCACACTATATGTGCAAGTGCAGACATTGACAGAGACACCCCTAGCCCTGCGGGAGGGTTAGGGCCTAATGTTGGTGGACGCCTTACTTTAACTTGCCTCGCTGCTTCCTGTCCTAAAGATACAGTTTGTTTCTCCTCCAGATCAGAGCCAAACATTAAAGCCAGATGTCTTCACACATGATCCAATCCTTTTCCCACATGGTAACTTTCCACTTCTCCAGCTCTCCTCCAACTCCTGTCATTACCCCTTCTTTTCACTTCATTGTCCCTTTAAAAGTCTTCTGTACTACTGCAGAGGTGAAAGAAGAATAAATAGATACTCATATGAAGAAGATTGTTACTTGTCCCCTCTCTGTGACCTTGTATAAAAGTTACTCAAAATGAGTCAAAAACCTAAATATGAGCCCTGAAGCTATGAAATTACTAGATGAAACACATAGAAACATTTCAAGATATTGGTGCAGGCAGTGATTTTTCTAGGTAGGACCCTAAAAACAGGAAACAAAAGCAAAAATTGGGAAATTAGATTACTTCAAACTAAAAAGTGTCTATACAAAAAAGGAAACAATAGAATGGAGGGACAATCTACAAAATGGGAGAAAATATTTGCTAACTGTTCATCTGACAGAGAGTCAATATCCAGAATATATAAAGAACTACAAAAAAGTACTCCAAAAAATAGGCAATTGATCTGAATAGATACTTATCAAAAGAAGAAATAGAAATGGCCCACAAATATATAAATAATGCTCAATATCATTATCTATCAGGGAATTACAAATCAAAACTACAGTTAGGTATCATTTCCTTCCAGTTAGAGTGGCTATTATCTAAGAAACAAAAATTAACAAGTGCTGGTGAGGATGTGGAGAAAAAGAACTCTTATAAACTGTGGGAATGTAAATTAGTAGAGCCATTATGAAGAATAACTTGTTTTTCCTCGAAAAATTTAAATCTACCATGTGCTTCAGCCCCCTTCTTCGGGGCATACGTTGAAAGGAAATAAAATCAGCATACCGAGAGATAGCTGCATGCCCATATGTAATGTGGCGCTTCTCATAACAGCTGAGACCGAATCAGCTTGGACAGCCATCAAGAGATGAATGGATGAAGAAAATATGGTATATATAACCAGTGGAATATCATTCACCCAAAAAGAATAAAGAAAGCCTTTCATTCACAAGAAAATAGAGGGGACAGGAGGACATTGTGTCAGGAGAAGTGTTGCATGTATGTGTGGAACTAGAACACTGAATAGAACACCGAATCTCATGAGCATGTACAATGAATGAGTTTATGAAAACACAAGCAAGTAAAATATATTGAGTACATGGCACGGTGGGTCCTTTCCTTGCTGTAGTACTTGTGGAGCAAAGATTGTCCTCACTGTCTTAACTAGTGACTGTCTTTGGCAGTGGAAGGAGTCACCTCTGTTCATTTCTCAGAGGAAGTCAAATGTGCGAGCCCAGAGTCAGCAGGGGTGAGGACACATGATGGGGCAGAGAGCAAGCAGGCAGACAAACTGACGACAACACACAGCGCTTTTTAATAAAACAAACATCAAAGATTCCAAAAGAGTGGGCTTCCTATTAATTACAGTTTTGACACAGGAAATATGAATAGAAAACTTTGTACTCTTAATAATAGAAGAGCTAACATAAAATTTCTTTGATGAGACTAAACCCATAAATTTTAAAAGGTATGTACTTTAAGATCAGAAATATGTTATTAATTTTCATTCGTAACTGATAAGGAATGTCTCACTGTTCTTTAAATAGGAACCAATTAGTTTTACTGCCTTATTGTTAAACATGTGTATTTGATAGTGAAAAGCTGGAAAAGTCACAAAAAACTCTGGCAAATCAGAAGAATCAAATGCATCTAAGCTGTCCTGCAAAATCTGCTAATATCCTTCCAGGAGATTTTATTTTCACTTTAACAAAAAAATCAAGAAAAACTTTGTGACTGCCACTTGATCTATATTATCAGATCTTTTACAGGTTTTTTTTTTTTTTTGAGGGCATGCTGGAAAAGATAACTGCAACTATTTAAGACAGTGTTTTATCTAGTGAAATCGTCCAAACTTTTAAATTTCAGGCTCACTCGATTCCAGCAAAGAGTACAAAATGTACTGTTTGGATGATATTCAAGCCTATTGTCAGGAACTAGACTTAGAAAATTAAATTCCAGGCCAGTGTGTGTTCTCTTGTGCTTTGTGATATTTGACTTGAAGGGATAATAACTCGGCAAAACAACGACAAATTTGAAGTTACAGAGGTAGTACAACTTCACTTTAAATTTAGTGTGTTCAGTATCTTCCTGTATTAGTGGGAAGGGGGGGCAATTAGTAGACAATTATATTGATGATGGGTAGTTAATGGGAGCTAACCTGGTGAAAGATTCTAAATCACTTTGTTTACCACATTAAATGATTGCCTATTAAGTGGAAAGTATTTGTATTTTGACAGGAGGAGAATTAAAAGGAAAGGAAGGGAAAGAAAAACAATAATGTCTTTGCCTTCGCTGAATTTGTTGAGTACTGAAAAGTTCCAAAAATTGATATTAAACATTTATGCACTTGATGTTATTCAGGGTATGCTTTTTTCACAAAATGTTACAGAGTCGCGAGAAGGAAGAAAGGAAGAGTATTAAGCTTGCCCTTTCGGAAGAAAGATTTGATTTCAAAATTATTTGAACAAATTGGAGACTTGTGCCAATTTGTGTACTCTTAAAATCATTGACAAAAGCAAATTTAGGAAAATAAATGGTACTTGTAGTACATCAGACAGATTATTTTATGTAAATTTAACTAAAATATACACAGTTAAGGCAAATCAGAGAGCAAGTCAAATGATCTAAACAATTAGGCTTGATTTAAAATAAAATTAATGGGCACAATAGCTATGTTAACAAAATCACAGGTAATATCAGAGTTAAAATCATAGTTGTCTCTGGACAGTAAATCTTTAGATGGCCTGTGTCATCCTGAAGTGGTTTTAATGAGAAAGAGGGAGATGAGATTTTCTTTAGATAATTAATCGAAAGGGGCATGACTTTAAGAAAACATGTCAGTCTTAGTCTGAGAGTTTTGTTGCTAGGGTGAGGCTGTTTAAAAGTTCTGTTTTATCCCATTGGGTCTGCAGATTAGGAGTGAAGCCTGCTATATATGCCTCCTTTCAGTCCAGAGAAGGTGATAAATAATCCAAAACACTGGAATTTGGGGAAAAATGTGAAATTTGCTGGGCTGCCTCCCGTGACATCCCTGTCACTCTGCATTCCCTGGGCTGGGCATGGTGTCTTGGTGCCAGTTGAAGTAATGCTTTTTCCCATCACTTGCTCAAGAGAACAACCGTGTAAAATGAAATAAGTCCAGGAAAACTATGGACAAAATAGATACAAATCTAGTTCATTTGGAGAAATTCTAGCCTGATGTCTAGCCTCCTAACGAGACACTTGTACCCTACAGCATGTATTATGCTTTAGAGCTAAAATGTGCCCCCAAGTCTCACGTGTTCAGAGGTGGAGCTTTGAGAAGGTGGGGGCATGGGGTCATGGGGGCACTATACTCATGGGGGCACTATACTCATCAGTGGTCCTTTCACTGTTAGTTCCTTCCCTGCCGAATCTCCAGATCTGGAGAATGCTCTTGTTTCCATAAAGACTTTCCCAGGGGAAGCGTCGTTCCTGGTACAGCTCTCTGGACTCTGTCTTCTCCAGCCCCAAATAAGGTAGCCCTGTCAGGGTACAGAGAGGACTCGATGGATTCCAGAAGGTCTCTGAGGGCTCTCTAGAGGCAACAGTCATTACAGCTTCAACAACATTATGGTTTTAAAATGGTTGGACCAGATGATTTTTTAAGTCCCCCCAGCTCTAACCTTCCCTGAATAAATAGAGTTTGTGGGCTGGCCTGGAAACGGACTCATCACATTTCTCTGGGAAAATGCAGTACAAATCCAAACAAGCTCAATAAATGCACTTTTGAAACATAACCCATAGACATTTAGAGTGCCTACATGGGAATGGGACATATAGGCTTGGAGGAGAACACTTCGTGTCTGAATTGGCGGTACCCAGGTCACTTTGCTAGCACAAATACTGAAATAAACACTGGGCCCAACATTTTGGAAGAATTTGTTTTTTTTTTTTTTTCCCTCTAAATTGATTTATTCCTCTAAATTGATTTTTTAGTGGTGTTTTATTGTTCCAGTGACAATGTTCATTTATGGGAGAATTATGAAAATAACAAACTTTGGGATGCTGGCTTCATGAATAAGGGCTCAACATTTTATTTATTACGGATATGAAGCTATGGAGGAACTTCAAAATATTCTTATTTAATTTGAAGGAATATTATATAAGCAGGTATATACCTACACTATTACTTTTGTACGGAAAACAAGGACACGAATCACCTAAATACGAGGATTCTTCAAGGGAAAAATAGAAAATAATTTAGTTAATACTTGACCATCTGAGAATTATATCAATGTCAAATTTATGGACTGCCTGTGCATTTCTTTCCTATTATCAGAAAAAGAAAATGTGATATCAGTCAACTAAAATCTAAGAATGATGCAAAATCCTTGCCATGAAAATAGGAGCTTTTAATACAAATTTTTCTTTTAAGCATTTTGAAAACAATCCCCTCATGTTCTCTTCCTCTTTCTTTTACTTTTCCATTTTGCTTCTTCTCAAATATTGTAAAATCACCCAGGCATGGGGGAATGAGACAGGATCCTCAAAGTGAAGCAAGGCCCTGTGTATTGTGAGACAGGGATGCGGTAGAAATTGAGAATCATGCATGCCGTTAACAGTTTTGAGCTGAGGCAGAGAGTGGGGCACCAGCCTGCTCAGAAGATCACCCAGCCCCAAGACAGACTAGTAGCAGCAGCATGGTCACCCACTGGAAAAACACAATCGTGAAACTCAGCAAAAATACAGCATCTGGAAAATACCCCTTAATATTTGTCCAACCAATGAAAGACCCATTAAATTAAGAGGATTTTTAGAGGATGGAATCATATTCCTGGTTATAGAGCTAATTAAGATTATTTGAAGGATCATTTTTATTTTAAGTGCCACACTTCAGAGGTTCTAATAAGTACCAGAAGTTGTGTTCTGAATTTCTGTCTTCATTATTCATTTCTCCTAAATTATCAAATAAGCCTATATGTTTGGGATGGGAGAGGGAAACTTGGCAACTAGTACCCTGTAGGAAAATAGAATGTATTTGAGAAGAATAGTTTGAAGCAAAGCAGGAGAAAAATATTTCCTTTTCTACATACAATACTTTGGACATTCTGTTATTTAGATAAAATACCTTATTTCCACACATATATTTTTAGTCATATTTCTTGTTTTTGGGTGGGTGTGCCACCCGGGTAACAGTGGGATCCCTGCAATCTGGGAGTATAATATGATCCTTGACAAATTTTTACCACTTCTCAGAGCTTATTCTGTCCTGATGTTGCCTGGATCTGTCCTCTGCTATTATTTGGAGTAGTTTTTTTTTTTTTTTTTAAAGCAAAATCTTCCTTCCATAAGATAAATGATTATCAGTACTATTCATGGGGATAATCAGCTGCTGTGGCTTGGATATGGTTTGCCCTTTCCAGAATTCACATTGAAATCTGACATTGTGGTGGTGTTGGGTGGTGGATTCCTTAAGAGGTGATTAGGTCATTAAGAGGATTAATGTTTCTCTGGAGGATGTGGGTTGTGATGATGCAGCTCCTTCTCCCAGGCTTTGTCTCTCTGGCACACCCTGCATGCCCTTTCCCTTTCCCGCCATGTCATGACACAGTGCCAAAGCCCTCTCCAGGAGCTGGAGCCATCTGCTTGGACTTCCCAGCTTCCAGGACTGTGAGCCAAAATAATTTTTTTTCATAAATTACCTAGTTGGTGGTATTTTGTTTTAGCAACAGAAAACCAACTAAAACATAAACAAATAACATCAGTGGACTGAAAAGAAAAGAAAATAATGAGAATTCTCAATTACTTATATATGGTGACAGTTAAAAAAAAGATAAAGGGAGAATAATGGGCTAATATTTTTTAATAATATTGGTGCCTTTTTCTTGAAAAAAGAAAATAAAACATAATTACATGTTGGTCTGTCACAGTAATAAATAATATCATTATGCTATTATTAATGTCTCTTTTATCCCAAACTTCTGAAAATTTAAAATTATCTCTCAAAAATTATTCCTATTTGTGTATTCATGTTCTGTAGACATCATAGTAAGATTTTTTCATTAATCCTTGCTCATAATTGATCAAAAATAATATTTAATTATTTTGATTAAAAAAAATTTCTTTCACATGCAGCAAGAGCTAGCTAGTTTGTCTTTTAAAAATTTTTTAGTTTTAGAGCAATTTTACATGTACAGAAAAATTAAGATGATATAGCTAATTCTCATATATCTATCTCTAGTTTCTCTTAGTAACATCTATTAGAAAAATACATTTGTTACAATTGAGGAGCTAATATTTACATATTATTCTTAACTAAAGGCCATACTTTATTGAAATTTCCTTACTTTTGATCTAATGTCTTTTTCTATTGATTAGGAAAAAATTTAAACATAAGAATGTTAGAAAGAGATCCATGAAAACCTCATTTCACAAAAACCCAAGAAATTGTAAGGCTTTCATGTCTTTTTGGGTCAATTCTAGTGTCTTTTGAATGCTATTTTCACCAAAAACTAATCATTTTTACAATACACTTTGAAACAGTTTAAGATCACTTCTAGTAGATATTTCTGTGTTTAAGTAATTATTTGAAAATGATCAAAACCCTAGTGATTGCACAATTAAAGAAATAGAAATCGAGTTCTTAGTCTTGAGTGAACGTATGGCACTGAGTCTGAGGGTATTGGAGGCTGATGATTTAACAGGGCTTTTTCCAAATTAATCTCCATGTAGAACACAATGTTTATTAAAGGATAAGTAATAAAAATTGCCAATGTGTAGCTTGCTTGTAATTATTAAATTTCTACAGATATCAGAGCAGTTGTTTATATTTAGATCAACAACAAAGAAAGCTTCTGCCCCCAGGGACTACTATTTCATCATTGACATTTGGAATTAACATCAAAGCAGACAGACATCAGCGAGGCCTTCTCACTGCCTTGAAATCCTCTCTAACTCTCCCCGCCCCTTGCTGACTGCACCCGAAGCACGTCACTCCCCACTCCCACCGCCCACTTCTCTGTACTTGGCGCTTATCTGGATGGGTCCTTATGGTGTCTTAGACAGAAATGGCAGTTTCCTTCAACTCTTTTTCACAAGGACTCTGTTCATGCCAACTCAAGCAAACGTTTTGTAAAGTTATAAAATACGTTCTGATGATTTGGTGTGATAAGGACACAGGGATACGATTTGGTCTGTTCCTATCACCCTCACTCCCTGACCCCTACCCATCTTTCCCTCTCCTCTGAGATGCCTTCCTTGCTACCTCATTCCTTCCTGGGAGCCTTACGCCATCCTTTCTCCTCCACGTTCATGTTATCAAGGCTTTTCTTCCTGTCCGATGTAGGCCCTTTCAGATCAGATGTTCTCAGAGCGAGACCAAGGGAATGGCGTTTTATCTACCATGTTACGTAAACGGGCAGGCCACATACATGTAATTTTTTATAGAGTAATTAGTTTTTCTCAAGAAAGCATACTGATAGTCGTTATCCGTTAAGTCCGTGATTGGAAAAACAGCAAAGCTAAGAAGTGAAGTGTTTCTGTCTTTCGAGAGACTCTTTATAAACCTCACTCTGTGGCTGATCTGTGATGCTGAAACATCGCTACCCTAAGAGCTCAGCGAACTGAGCCGCTTTGTTAATGTATCGGAGAAACCAAAGGTGGGAATTCTTTTGGAAATACTTCGCGTATTTGTAAGCAATCGCTAAGTGCTTGACAGTTTTTTTTTAAACGGACTACGTTGCTTTCTTCGAATTTTCCCTCCTAAGCTTCATTTTTCCATTTCCCTTGCTCTTTTCTTAACCATTCTGTACTTACATGCTTCAATTTGAGTAACAAAAATATAACAAAAATATTTTGACTTTTTTGCTGCTTAGCCATTCAGTAAATATATTTTGATCCTGATTACATTAATCTAGTGTACTTTAAGCTGATATAAATACTTTATATGTCTTCCATACTCACATTTTTGTTATTTCCTGTACACAACCTAGTTCCTGCTTTTGCTTTAAGTAGAGCAAGGTTTTTCTATTTTTATTTAATTTTACTGTTCCCCAAGGCTTTCTTAATTGTGTTTTTCTTGGGTAGGCAACATCTTGCCTCTGAATATTTAAGCCCTGACTAAAGTATACTCCCATGGCATGGGACTTGTTAAATTAACTTTAAAAAATGGAATATCTGGTTAAGAGAAAACAAAAATGATTTATAGTGCATCACTTCACAGCCCAATATCTAGAATTTTCCCAGTGAAATATGATTCTAGAAATGATCTTTTTTCTTGATATTTAGTTTAACATTTGGGGGACTTGAAGGAGCGGTATTAATAGCCAGTGAAATGCAAAGAGGAAGGAAGAAGGTAAGTGACGTTATTTGATTGCCTTTGCTAGTCTTGTACTTTACATAAAATGTTTTCTTCTATTTCCCCAAATGTCATACCATAATTCCAGTTAGAAATGAGGAAGGATTCACAGATGTTCATAAACTTGGTTAAATTTATATTACTAAGTGATATTGCTCCTTTCATATACTGCTCGAATTGATGTTTTCTGACTTTTGAATTCAGAGGCTATAATTTATTGGTAAATATACCAAGTAGACCTACATATTATATGTGCCAAATATGGTCACGAAAAGATTTTTAATAGGAAACTACCTCTAAAGAAACATTTTTTCCTTAGTCGTTCTTGTAGTTGTAATGACTCTATCTATCATCTATCTATCTATCTATCTATCTATCTATCTATCTATCTATCTCCTGCTCTTCTTGTCATTTAACTTTGACACAGTGCCCATCAAGGAGAAGGAACTATATTTTCTCCACTTGAATCTGACTGCCAACCATGGTGACACTTTGTGACATCCAAAGCTAATCATAAAAGGTGATTTTTTTTTCTTTTCTTGTGCTGGGGATTGAACTCAGGGCCTCGTGCTTGCGAGGTAAACACTCTAACTGCTGAGCTAAATCCCCAGCTCTATAAAAGGTGATTTTTAAACTTGTTCTCTTGGACACTCTCTTAATGTGACACCACACTGTCTCCCTGGTTTAGGGGCCTACTTGATGTCACTTGGAGCAGAGGTAACCATTCCACCAGTGATCCTGCCAAAATTGAAGATACAAGCTAAGCAAACTATTGGTGTTGTTTCATGCCACTGTGTACTTTTGATGATTCATTATTCAGCAATACACAAAAGCAAGTGTCACATGTTCTTTTGGATTCATGGAAAACTTACTCTTGAAAATCATTTTTATTGCACTATATTTCTGAAAGTTTCCTTTTCATTAGATGAACTTAAATGTAAGATGATAAAAAGAACCCAAGAAAAGTTGACAGACTCCTGGAAGACTTAGAAAAATGCGAAGTAATTTTTTGTTTTGTAGTTTTGTATTTAGGCTGCTCTATTACAAAACTCCATCTGTTGGGACCAGAAAAATCCAGGAAAAATAATATTACATCTATTTGTTCTGTCCTTGGTGCAGTAGTGTGAATAGAGAGAATAACCTTTGTACTACTTAATGTCTTCCAAGGAATCTACTTGAACAACAGATTAACATCTATTAATTCTATAATGGCATAAATATTTGATGAACTTGTAGGTTTTCTCCTTCTAAAAAACCTCCTTTATTGAATCACATTTTCTTTCATATTTTTTTTTGTGTCATATTCTCATACATTTTTCTTTCGCTTTTCTCTGAAGTTATTGGTCATAGACATCATGGCAATGGTTTCCAGTTATTCAGGCTTAGATATCCTTTTCACAAGCTCAGCAGATCACTAACTTTGTCATGGCATAAATAGACCACATTCTGCAATGGTGTTGAATAATACATACAACATGATTCACATTAACTATCTGAAAGACATAGATGGCCGGGAGCCCAGGGAGTTCACAGGCGGTCTCCCTTCGTTATTAATTTCTGAGAATCTGTATCTAGGGACGGTCAACCCTAGCGTGTACAGTCACAGCTGCTTCAGCTTTGGCTTTCCCTTTCTCAGGACCAAAGAACTTAAAAGAAGGGGCTGTGCGTAGTTAGTTTACTTAGGAAGTAACAGAAATGGGGATGGTAACAGTGGGTAACATGGAGGGGGGGAAACCATGGCAAGAATTATTTCTCCAATTGATTGGTATTGGAGTGCTTGGTTCCTCTGCAAGCTTCTGCCGAACTGCTTAGACGGTGTCTCTAAAGGATGGATGAGGAGGGTGCCTGTCTCTTACCCTCTTCTCCACTGGTCAGGCTGTAGTTGCGGGGCTTATTTGCTCCCCTGTGCTTCCATCAGGAGAGGACAAGGGAAGAAGAGAGAGAAATGTGTGTGTGCCATTGAGAGAACCACTTCAGAGTTAACCCTTCGCAGAGAGTGTTCCACAGTGGGACGCCGAGAGCACACCATGCAGGACGCCGACGGTGCCCAGTGTAATTCCCAGAAGGAAGAAGAGGGTGAAAATATTTGATATGTTAGGGATCCCTTTGAAATCTCTTATTTTTAAAGGCCAATATACAAAGAATAGAAGTACTAGAGTCTAATCAATGTAAGTCAGAGAAATTTGTAAGAAAAAATTGTTTAAAAATTGAAAATTATGTGCATAAGCAAATATATGAAAACAAAGGCCGCTTATAATATTTTCTAGTTATAATCAGAATATCCAAGAAAAAGATCAGTCAGCATTCAAAAACTCATTCGGGGTATGGGTCAGGGTATGCATTCAAAAAATGTTCTCACATGTTACTGTGTGAGAGAGAGAGTTTGGAGAGTTTGAGCAGGTGAGTGAAAGATGGAAAAACAGAAATACATGAGAGTCATTAGATATGGGAGAAGACTCAGTATTTAGCAGAAATTCATCTAACTACTATGGGAAATACTGCAAAGGACTGTGAAACTGTTCCTTTTAATCATGCTGGCTATGTAAGTGTAAAATGAAAGAGCAGAACCCATTTTTCAAAAAGTATGAAAACATTGTGGTTAGAGTACACAAAAATTTTCACTTTTTCCCACAGTCTTACTCTGAAATTGTCTCAATTTTTTTTTATTTGCCTTAACAATAGTCGAAGAACAATTAAAATTTCCTTTTAGCAGTTTAACTTTAACCTTTCATCTTTGTATTTTGCAATACCAACTTTAATGCAAACATCATGTTTAACTTAGGTGAGGTCACCATCATTAGAATTTGTACTTCATGTTTCTGAAGGGTGCCTCATGTTGGCTAACTACAGGAAGAGGGATCAGCCTTGGGAAGGTTGGAAGGAGGTACTCCGAGCACGGCAATCTTCCTGGGCAAGTACAGAACCTCACAGGCACCTGGGGCCCTTCCTCCTTGCCTCCCTGCCTCCCTGCCTGGTGGATGGGGATGTGTGCACATTTCCTAGGTCCTAACAGGTGCTGTACCGACTCACTGAACTCAGCTGATTGCCAGGTCTGAGTGAAGCAAGTCCGGCCTCCACCCTTCCCATTGCCCACGGCTCTTCCCATTGGTTATGGTGACCCCCAAGGCTCTTTAGACTTCAGCATCTGGAGGAACTCAGCAGTGTGTTGGAGGTCAGGTGTCCTGTGTTAGGTCTAAGGGAAGAGCTTCTTATTTATCTCCATTCAGTTTGCTGTTTGATTGACTCGACTTTCTAACTTCCTGTGATACTTGGGGCTTTATGTTCTACAGAGTAGATACTTACTCAATTGTCTTCTCACTCAACCTTCCGACATTTTTGGTGGCTATCTGTCTTCCTGTTGCACATGGAAACAAAACCTGGTAGGCTCCAAAATTTGAACTCCCTCTGAATCTATCAAGCTGCTAATCAGAATAAATAGTTCTTCCAGTGAAGGTTCGGTCTCACTGAAATTCAGTGGAGCCTATAAGAACAGTATTTTCTGTTTCAAAAGAGTCGTCTATGAGAACAGAAGAGTGGGCTGGGCTCTCCTTTGCCATTAAGTGTTGAGCCATGAACTTGGCATTTAATTCTGGAGGCTATAGTCAGAGGGACTCTTGATTCACTGACATCTGTCCACTGGGGATAGCACACAGTTTTGGAAACATGATCTATGAGGCATGATCTTAGAAGAAAAGAGGATGGAGGGCTCCTCTATCTAATTTTCATCATTGAAAGCCTGTCATATGGAAGAGGAATTAGGCTAATCCTGAGCGCTATTAAATAACGGAACTAGTATTATCAGATGGATGCAAAAGGATGCAAATTAGCTTGAGGGGAAGACTTTTCAAGCAGCTACAGATGTGTAAAAGGGGTGAGTTCTTTGTTCTTTTAATCAGTTTTTATTTTAATTAGTACGTGTTTGTATATAGCAATTACATTTATTGTGGGGAGTTAGAACATGTACATATCATACTTTAATTCTTTTTATGCCCTTTCCCCACCCCTCCCTCTCCTCTTTCTTCATCTCTTGGTTCCCGTCCCATTTGCATAAGAGAGATCTCCTTGTTTCCTATTACTTATCTTTTATTTTGTTCTTGCATAACATATGAAATTTTCTCATTGGTAGTTAAGCAAGGGAAGAATAGCTTGTTCCAAGACCACTGTCCAAGATTGAATTTGTTCTACTTAGTGGAATTGAGTGGAATAGTGGAGAATGGTTCCTAGACTATGAAGGTGCTTGCAGAAAATTTATTTCCTGTCATAAATTATTGTGTTAAGGAGTTCATATCAATTTCTTAGAGTTGCTGTGACAAAGCGTGACTACATGGCTTCCGATAACAAAAATGTATTGTCTCAGATGCGCAAAACCATGTCGTTGGCAGGACTGTGCTCTTGCTGGGGCCTGTTCAGAAGCCTCTCGCCTCTTCTAGCTTCTGGCAATTTCTACCATCCTTGGCATTCCTTGGTGTGCAACTGTATCACTGCAACTTCTGCTTCCACTGCCATCATGGCGTTCCCCTTCAGAAAGATGCTAATTCAAGATTCTCCTAGGAATCCCCCTTAAGTTGTCGATGTCTACAAAGACCCTATTTCCAAATAAAGTCCCATTTGCAGGCCTGAAGAGTAAAGACTTCAATGTACCCTTTTGGAGGGCACGATGGACTCAACCCATAGCAGTGTCTCCAGGAGGCTGACTGGCTGCATTTTGATGCTGACTTTGTCCCTGGTGTGTTGATTATACAAGCAGATTGTTTTATCTTCAGGAGCATCCGTGTTTGCTTCTGTGGATAAGAGCAATCACTTTCTCTGGTTTCTTAATGGGATCTGATGAGAACACTCAGGGAGTTGGCAAATGACACATACTCTGAAAATCCTCATGACATGTATCTTTTTGCAGTTTTCTCAATATAAGTGCATCCCCAAATTGAAGCTTATTTTTCCTTTCATCACAATTAAAACATGAAATACTTCATTTCTAACTGGTCTAAAAGTCTCATGGTACAAAAGACCAAAATGTAAGATCCAAATGAGAACATGAGAAAAAACATAGCTTTATTTCATTTTAAGAAAATGAAATAATTTCAGTCAACACCATCTCCTCAGTCTATATGAAGACACACACACATACACACACACATGGAACAGGCATTTTAGAAATTCATTCAAGATTTATGACCTGATTTTTCACTGGACAGTCACTTTGTTCCCATAACATTCTATTCAAAGACTATCGTGTGACCTGAATGTGTGATTTTCTTTTCACAGGCCCCGCGTTCCATCCTGTCTTTGATTTTCACTGCTCTTTGGGCTCACTGTTGATTACTGTCCATGATTACTTGGGGTGAGATGCAACATGTTTCCAAATGAAAGAGATAAATGGCCTGACATTTAGAAGAAACTAAAAAAAGAAAAAAAGGTATTTCATTCTAGAATCATGCAAACTAGAAGCATGTGTTCTCAAAGCATTAAAGTAGCAGAGATGGACCAAGAGTAACAACAGCAATCTTGAAAGAAAAGGACCCATAATTCCCAATTTTAAGCGGCATCACAAAGCTATAGGAATGAAGACAGTACAGTACTAACATAAGGATAAACATACGGATCTTTGGAATAGAGTTGAGAGTCCAGAAATAAACTCTGACATTAATAGCCACTTGATTTTCAAGAAGGATGCTAGGCTAATTCAGCGGAAGAAAGTATTTTTAGTAAATCGTGCTGGAGTAATGGAATATTCACGTGGAAAAGAGTGAAAATATACATCTAGTACAAACCATACATAGAAACTAAAATGGATTTTAGAACTAAAGGTAACAGCTAATTCTAAAAAACTCCTAAAACAAAATGTAGGAATAAGCCTTTGTGACCTTGGGTTGAGACATTGTTTCGTTTAATTTTTTTAATTTAAAAAAGTTATTAATCTTATTTTTGATTGACAAATTCTAACTGTACTCATTTGTAGTACACGATTTACTGTCGTGACATTTGTATACAGTGTGGCACGACTGAAGGTAATGAACGTATCCACCACCTTGCTTATCTACATTTCTCATGGTTTGGATTTTGAAATTTACTTAGTTATTTTGAAATATATAGTATTACTGACTATAATGTCTCTGCTGTGCAATAGATCTCACACACCTATTATACTCCTACATCTGAAATTTTGTGTCCTTTCACAAACACATTTCCACGCGCTACCTATCACTTCCCTCAGCCCCTGGCAACCATTCTTCTCTGTACTTTTGTGCGTATTGAGTTCAACTATATTATATTCTACGCGTAAGTGAGATTCATGGCTGGCTTATTTCACTGAGCACAATGTCCTCCGTGTTTATCTGTGTTACTGCAAATGGCAGGATTTAAAAGCTGAGTAGTGCTCCATTGTGCATATATAAGAAAATGATTTCCTTGATACCAATACTGCACCAGTGACAGAAAAAAGAATAAATAAGAGTTAGTCTAAATTAAAAAAATTTTGTGTCATAAATGATACTATCAATGTAATGAGAGGAGAAAATATATAGTGAGAAAATATGTTTACAGATTACATGTCTGATAAGGGATGTGTGTCTAGAACATTTATGAAGAACATTGACAATACAATAATGAGGTATTTGAAAAGTGCTTTTTCCCAAAACAATATAAAAATTATCAATAACCTGGATGTGGTGGTGCATGCCAGTAATTGCAGCACTTGGGAGGCTGAGGCAGGCAGATCATCAGAGTTCTAGGCCAGCCTGGCCACAGAGTGAGTTCAAGGCTAACCTGAACTGCATAGTGAGGCCCTGTCTCAAAAAAAAAAAAAAATCCAATAAACACATGAAAAGAACTCAGCTTCATTAGTCATTAAGGGATGTCCATCAAAACCACAAAATAGCTGGGGATTTAGCTCAGTGATTAGAGTGCTTGCCTTGTAAGCACAAGGGCCTGAGTTCAATCCCTGGCACCACAAAAAAACCCCCCAAAAACCCAAAAAAACCACAAAATAACATTTCATACTAACGTGGCTATAATAATAATGATAATATTAATAATAAACTTAGCAAGTGTTGATAAAGATTTGGAGAAACTGAAATCCTCCTGCACGGCTGGTTGGGATATAAAAAGGTGCACATACCCTGGAAAATGGGTTGAGAGTTCTTTGAAATATTAAATACAGAATTATGATGTGACTGGATAATTCTGCTCCTAGGAATACACTCACACTGATTGCAAACATAAACATGCACAAAAACTTGTGCATGAATGTGAACAACACTGCTCATAGTAACCTCAAATTGGAAACAGCCCAAAAGCAGATAAGAAAAAAGAATGAAACAGGGAAAACACAGCACACTGCTGTGAATCTGGGTACCTGCTCTCCTGTTCTGGAGTTTGGCCTGTCCACTTTGAGAGTGAGGCTGGGACGCGCTGTTTTCACTCTGCTTTTGCTTTGTCTGCAGACTGGAAAGCAGCAGGCCCCTCTTTAGGTATCAGGACTTCTGGAAGGGAGCCCTCCTTAGCACCATCTCAGGCCCCATCACTCTCCTCTCTTCTTGTAGTGGCTCCTTTTTCTTTTGAAAGAGCCATCATATGGGTTTCTCTCTTTCTATGCATCTTCCCCATTATTTTCTCATCTTTTTCTGGCCCGTCTTCCTGCCACTCAGCTATAGACACTGTTAACATTTGCCAAAATCCCAGGGTGGAATGCTAATGTGTCTTTACCTTCTGCCTACCTCTCAGCTCTGGTAACATTTCTTGATTACACTAATTTTGAAGAGGTATGAGAGATTACACTCTAGTTCAACAAACTTTTTTTGCAGAGAGAGTCTGAGCTCAGCGGAGAGGAGCTGATGCTTTACATTCATTCCTTTTGCCCCTTTATATCTCCACAGTGACCACAGTGCATCTTTTTATCCCTGTCCACACTGTTGTCACAGAGTCCCATATTGTATGTCAATTCTTCTCAAAACTCTTGGTTCCTTACTACTTGATTAATTAGTTAAGAAGTTGTGAATTCATTTTATTGTACTCGTTGAATGTTCATTTTGTCCTGCCCATGTTTTAGGCTCTGGGGTAAACACGACACATAAAACTGCTGCCGTGCCACATGAAGTTTGTTTTTTACTTTCTTATATCAGAGACAGATGGTTAATCACTTTTAAAAAGGTCTCTTTGTGAGAAAGAATTACATTCCATTAACACAAGGAAGAAGATGAAAGGAAAGTACAGAACCACAGAATGATGGTGTGGGAAGTGCTACTTTAAATCTATTCCTGTTTGAGAAACATCTCAGACACAACAGTGAAGAAACACAGCTAAACAGAGATCTTAGGAAAGAGCTTGGCAGGAAGAATAAGCAGCAAGTGCAAGGCCCTGAGGCACAAATGGTCTTGACATAGTTGACAGACAGTGACAAATTTGACGTGACTGGAACAGACTAGTTAGGTAGCAATTATTAGACCATAAGGTCAGAGAACATAGAAAATGGCTGACCTGAACCTGTTCGAATGTGTTTCCTCCTGTTTCAGTGAATACAATTCACAAGCCTTGACTGGGAATCCGAGGCTCCTCATTGGTTATTTTTTTTTTAACTTTCAACTTTGTCTTTCATAGACTCCTGTGCATGAATTCTTTGCATCAGCTCAACCAACCCATTCTTCAGACCTTTCATGGCCTCGCTACTAGAATGCTCTTCCTTTACTAGAATTAGCAATTCATGCTGCATTTTCTTCACAGAGGATTTTGTGTGTGTGTGTGTGTGTGTGTGTGTGTGTGTATGTGTTATATATTTTCTATAGGGGTTCCAAGCTCATAGAAACTTGTTCATCACACCTGCGTGTCACCTTTGTATATGGTATTGAGCCTTACAGAAATTAAAATGACTTAAAGATGTTTTGATTAAAGAAACATGTTATAACTTTGGAAGAAAAATGATTTCATCATATGTGTGAAGTTGGATCCATTCTTTTCCTCAGGAACAAACGAGAAAAAAGATTAAGTACACATAATTTACTTCTAGATTGCTTTTTAGAGCTAAATACTTGTTATATGAGTTTAAGGATGTCATAGAAATAGTAGGAAGTATAGTCTGCTTTTTTCTAAGTGTATAAATTCTCATGTCCTTAACAAGAAACATATTTAAATTGTTTTTTAATTTGGAGGATGACATGATAATCTATCATTTATGAACCTCCCATTGTAAATAATGAAACATAAAACTATAGATGTCTTAAAACAGCACACATTTCTTTAAGAGTCCCAACGCTCTCAAAGGCTTTATCAGTATTATACCGACAAGGAAATTATACAGCATGTTAAAACACACTTAGAAGATTCAAATCCGTTTTATCTCAAGGCCTTTACGAACTCATTTCCAAGGCCTGACATATTTGCTTCTCTAATGCATTTGAAGGAACTTTTTGTTCATTTTTCTTTTCATATTATTCTCATTCTTTTTTCTTTTCTTTCAAATTTTTAATTCTTTTATTGTGGCTTAAAAAAAAAAAGTATGTATCTCACTAGTGGCGCAGCTACAGCACGCGTGCCGCAGCCAGGCACGCAGAGCCCTCTCGGTGGGCACGCGGGCCACGTCGTTCCGGCAGCGGCGCATTAGGCAGCAGCGCACACGGGCCAGGAGCATGCTGGGAAAGGAGTAGCTCTGCCTGGTGATGACGTCATGAGCCATGCCTCACCGAGAGCTTTCACATGGCACTCGGCCTCAAGTTTCACCATCGCTGGTATACACTAACTTTAAAGCCAAATTTGTGACATGGATGTATGTTTATTGATACTTACGAAATAATGTCAACTGAAATATTGATATACATATTAAAGCATATGACACCAACATGCTAGTAATGTTTTTATGTAATATTTTTATCATCTCATACATTTCATAATTTTAATTACCACATTATTTCTTTGCATGTTTGTGCCTACTTAACCAGTTCTCACTTATTTCTAAGGACCATATTTCTGGATTCAGAAGGAACACATGATTCTCAACATGACAGATACTTCCACTAATTAACAATTTTGTAGGTAATGGTGAGCATCTAAGGATGTTGTTGAGCCTAATTCCTGACCAGTCTTTGTAGAATTCATGCTACAAAGCTCTGGTAGTAATTTCTTATTTCAAAGAGAATGCAAATTCATTTTAAAATCGGGCAAATGTATGATCACAGTATTTTTTCATTAGTTTGTAGAATCTACGTTTGTGTATGCCACTGTGATAGTGTGTGTCTCTGTGTGTGTAAGTGTGTGTGTGTTGGGGGGGTACTGGGGATTAAGGCCAGAGAGGGCTGAGCTACATCCCCAAGTCTTTTTATTTTATTTTGAGATAAGTTATTCCTAAATTGCCCAGACTAGCTAAGAACTTGTGATTCTCCTGCTCCAGCCTCCTAAGTATCAGGAATTACTGCACTGGGCTGTGATGATTAATTTTACATGTCAACCTGGCTAGGCTTAATGATGAGTACATAATGGGTAAAATATTATTTCCAGGTGTTTCTGTGAGGAGTTTTTAGGAAAAGTTTGACTCAGTAGCCAGGGTAAAGAAGGTTTGTCCCCACCATGAGCAGCCATCATCCAGTCCAGTGAGGGGATGGAATGGAATAAAAAGGAAGAGGAAGGGTGGGATTTCTCTCTCTTCTTTAGCTGGGACATTCATTTTCTCTTGCCCTCAGACATTAGTGCTCCTGGTTCACCACCCTTCAGACCCTGCCCGTGTTACACTGCAGCCCTTTCTGGTTCTTTAGCTTATAGATAGAAGTTGTGGGGGCAGGAGGGACTTCTTGCCTCTATAATCACATGAAGCAACTCCTATAATAAATCTCCTATTGTGTATCTCTACATATGTTCTGTTGATTTTGTTTCTGTGGAGAAACCTGAGTAACACAGCAAACCACTCCTAGGCATCCTCTGAGAATTGAGTACTAATGAATGACTTGGAAAGAGAATCCTGCGGCTACTTGTATTTTACCTGAATAAATGCCACAGTGATTATCTTGAGGGCTCTAGGCTGGCAGTGGAATATTTATTCTAAGTGGAGAGTTTTGATAGTGTGGTATTATAGAATAGTTGAATTAAATGAACATGAACTTCCTCTGAGGGAGGTCAAAATGCAGAAAGGGGGAAGACAGTCAGTCACGGGCATTTTTACTCTCACTAGAGTTACTCAACTGGACTCTGATAAGAAGTGCTCTTCAAAGCTGTAGGGATATCTAAGGACAGTATTTTATTTTTCATTTCACAAGGCTATAGAAAAAAATGGAAATAGGTCTATTTGCATAAACTTCAAAGCATAAAACCAAAAAGCATTTAAAAAAGGTGACTTTCAATGAAATAAAATGTATAGAAGGCGATGTTTCAATAGGATATTGATAATGTCTCAAAAAGATAATGACCAAAATTTTTTTGGTCTTTCTATTGTATTAAAATAATCCTACATAAAAGGATTGTAGGATAATGAATAAAAGATAACTTAGAACTAAATGAAAAACAATTAATATTTCCTCAATTTTTAACTGGAGGTATTTGCATTTGAACAGAAACTTAAAACATAATGTCATTAAGAAAAGCAATAACAATGTCTACTATTTTTAACAGCACGGGAAACAAGCTAAGATGAGGGGAAAAAAATCAATGATACTGATTTTCTTCAGTCAAGAAAGGGTATTTTGGAGTACATCTTCAAGAAAATTGGTCAACAGTGTTGTTGTTGTTACTACTTTAAGATTTCTTGGACAGTCATCACAAATTGTAAATCCTGTTTAATAGTGGTGGTGATGAACATACTTTGCATTTTTCAGTTTTTAATTGTTTGTGTTTCAGTCCCCACTGTTGTTATAGTTTATCATGATAGCAAGTGCTCCCTGACTTTGAATATTATTACATTATGTAAATCTGTAAGTTTATGCAAAAATATTATGAAAAAGATAAACAGGATAACCCAGAACTGTGGAAATTTTCAACATCTAGAAATTCATTTAAATATTTTTATGCCATATGGATATTTTAAATCTTCAGTTTACTTTTAAGTATAAAGCTGTATTTCCGCTCTTCCACAAACTAAATGATATTTTAAGAGCCTGCTTTGGATAACAGCACTTCAAAACTATAAAGGACTTGCGTAAGTTAAGGTCCCTATAATTTAAGGCTACACAACTAGGTTCACAAATGATTTGTAAAACTATCAAAAATAGCAGAAGCAAATGAAGAGCTTTAAGAGAGTTTTAAAATTCATCACAAGAATTGGTCAGAATTTAAATTATTTTTCATGGGAATAGTTCAGAACAAATACACGGGGTATGGGAGAGCAAACAAAAATGTTCCCCTTAATCCTAGAACAAATCCCTGGGCCAATTAAGCGATTTAGTTATGATCATTACCTGATTTGCTTCAAGGAATTGCTATTTCTTATTCTAGTCCTATCATGACCTTAATCTCATTATCGTACTGTTTTGTTGCTTTTTCTTTTCTTTCCTTTTTAAAGCCCAGTTCTTCATAATTAGCTATATCCCTAGACGCTCTTCACTTTTTAGTTTTGAGACAGGGTCTTGTAAATCTTTAAGTTGCCCAGGCTCGACTCAAACTTGTGATTCCCCTTCCTCACTCACCCAGAGTGCTGTGGTTACAGGCATGCACAACCACACCCAGTTTTATTTTGTAGCAATTTTGATTTCATCATCATATCTGAAGGTTTTGGGTGTAAAGGTTTTTACTCTATACCACTTAGACAATGAGTGGAGGGAAGCTATGAAAGAATGTATCAGGCAAGCCTACTGTAGAGTGCTGATGAAATCACGTGACTGGCAGCCAGGAGCTCTGAGGTCTGGCTTCAAGTTTGCCTCATTCCACTGTGTGGCCATGGTGAGTCATTTATCCTCACGTGGTCCTGCAGTCTGTTGGAGAGAAGCAGTGCTATCCAACCGTGCACATAGATCACAAATTCTTTAGGAGAGAGACATTTTCTTTTTCTTTTTCTTTTTTAATTTACCAAGAACATAGTACATTGGTACATCGTATATGCAGTGATCACATTCGTCATAATTAATTTGTACTCGTACATGATACATCTTGGTTTCCCCCCTTCTTCCTCAGCCCTCCCTTCCCTATTTACAGTAGCTTTATTTACATTTCCCCATTTTTCCCTTTCTTTTCTTTTTCCTTTCCTTCTTTTCCCCCTCCTTCCTTCTTAATTCTCCTCCCTACTTAATATTATCTTTCTTTTATTTAGTATCTATTATACTTTTTTGTCCTTATTTACACTTATGGTTTCTCATGTCTGTCTGATTTATTTCACTTAAGGGTATGTTCTCAAGGTGCATCCATTTACCTAGAAATCCCTCATTTACCTATAAATATAAGAGAGACATTTTCAAGAACTTTTCTTCAGAGTCTTTTATAATAAGGTATGAGCAGTCACTTGAAACTACTGAATGCATTTTTGATGCATCAGTTAGGTAAATTGAGTTATGAAATGTATAAATTATTTAAAAATTTAGGTATTTAATAATTATGCCATGATATTATCAAAAGGTATATATGTAGCTAGTAATCCAGTAAGTTTGGTTATATTGATCAAATCTGAGAAGACAGTTGGATGATTTGGCAGAAATAGTGTGTACTTCCAGAAGACAGGTTTCAGAATGGCCTGTTTTCCCACCGACGTCACTGAATCATAGATTTTCACAAATGAAAATGTTCTCCAATGTGCTTAATTTACCTTTATCATTTTATAGATGGGGAAAAGAGAGCTCATTTATTTATGGTGCCAGAGCTCCCAATATCCGAGTCCCCTCACTGCCTCCCCAGGTCTCTTCCCTCCTCTGAGTTGCTGAGACCTCACTGATGTGAACTGGTTGTCTTTTTCTTTGGGAAGCTGCATTAAGTGATCGTCAGAGTTTCTTGGTATTTTGATCTTCAGAAAATTTAGAGACAAGAAAATCTCTTTCTTTCTTAGTTTCTATTCCATATTCATTTCTACAATAAATTAAGCCAAGTCTTAACTCACAGGTGGATAAAATCTATTATAATACTTATCATCATCTTTCTAGCACTTTTATTTCTGAATAAAATACATGAACAAAACAACAACTCCATTATACATTTAAAGTAAGAAATAGGACAGTTTGATTCTGAGACTTCTCTGCCAAGGAATCTGTGTGGCCTTCTTCCAGTCCAACTTGTGCAAAAGACTTACTCCTGTTTCAAGGCAAAACCTTTCCCAAGTTGCTAGTGAATCAGGAGACACAGCTCTGGCAGCACTCCTGGTAAGTTGAGCAAAATATTCTGAAAATTTGCAGGGTATGGGAGAGAGGAGACCACAGTGATAGCAGTGGGGGTAATGTTAGAAAGAAAACATGATGTTGAAAAGACAAGAGCCAATCTCAAAAAATTGCCTGAATTCTTTCAGAGAATACAGAATCTCCACAATTAATTTATTCCCTGGTACTGATTAAGAGTGCTGTAAATGTGCCATGCCTTTGAAAGTGAGGTATTGCAAACAAATGGAGCATCTGTTATCATTTTTAAAAAGTGTATTTTCCTATCTTCAAAAAATGATCTCCTAAAAGATTTAAATGGTTTTCAAAGTTCAGACTCACCTTAACCCTTTGATGATGGCCTTTCATTGCTGAGGAATCTGTTTACTGGTCTGTAGTTTAGCAGGGTGGTAGAAGACCTACTTATTATTTCCTGATTTCTCATTCTTTGCTGCAGTTAGGGAAGCAATACACAGAAATGTGAGTTAGAATGTTTAGGATCTGATGGCAAACCTAAGGCATGTGTGCCTCAGTGAGCATGCAGACCCCTCTCTGCAATGACATCATGAGTTGTATGAGTTGTTTTTTTTAAACTAAAATCTCAGTATTCAGGTTTAATTGCAGTGTTGGTACTTTGTGATAAATAAGTGGATTTGGGGTTGTTATTTGGGCACTCCGTCTAAAAAGTTCACCATCGCTGGTCTAGACTGTATTACTGTTGAATCTTACCTGGTGGCCTGGAGCAAAAAATCTCCAGGCTGATTTTCTCATCTATTCTGATTCCCAATCTGGGGTTCCAAAACACCTCAGGGCCTTTCAGGATGTAAGAAGAATCTGAAAACTTCTTTTCATTTTAATTAAAGCTAAATTGAAGTAAATTATGCCCCTTATCCCTTTATCCATGGTCTAAATAAAACTTTCTTAGTCTTTACAACAAAAATAGAAACTTAATGCAGTCCCTCAATTTGGCTTATCCTGGACAGCCAGTTGGATTGAAAGTCATTATGTGCATTAAATTATTTGATTAATAAAATAAGTTGATAGATACAGTATTTTGAGGCAAAAAGTTTTAAGAAAAAAATAATGTACTGTTTTTCTTGAAGAATCACCGGTGGGAACCCACACTCTTAATTATTTCTGGAGTGTTTCTAGCTCCAGGATTCTAGGTCTAGGACAGTGAACTTTCTTTATAAAGGGAGAGATAGTAAATACTTCAAGTTTTGAGAACTGAATGGTCTCTGGCATGGAGATCAATTCTGCCATTGTAGTGTGAAATTAGCCATAGACAAGGAGATAGGTTTGTCTATGTGCTAATAAAACTTTATTTACAAAAACAAGCAGTGGGCCAAATTTGGCCAGTAGATCAATGTTTGCTGAGCCTATTTTTGATGATCCTTGAAGCTCTGGGACTGCATAATGGTCAAGGAAAGGAATTCAGAGAGGGAAGAAAACGTGAGAAGACATACCTCATTTTCCAATTCAAACACAGTGAAAAGCATGTGCCTCAGTTTCCAAATCCAAGTGCAGAGAATGACTCCAGATAAATCATATTTGTTTGATAGAAAAGGTCTTAAATAAATGTGATCTATTTGCTCTTACAAAGTCACACCTAGATTCATAGTGGCTGATATTGCGTTCAATAGCTGGTGTGGAATGAGTTGTGGTATTTTTATCTAAAATATGCACCGTAGAACCAAAACTTATCTTTCCTTTGGAGATTTCTAAACGGGGCAAGTAGAAGGCTCAGTATTGTGGACAGAATGTTCCAGAAGATGGTCTTTTTCTCCTTATGCCCACAGTTCCTTTTGCCATAATGACAAAATATCCACATTTTCTTTCCTCTTGTTCACCATAACTTCTCGTTTGCAGCAGTAATCATAATTTCCTGGATTAAATATTTATTTCTTGGCCTTTTTGCAGCTAGTTTTAGCTTTCTGACTAAAGTAATCAGATATAAATAGAAGTGCTGGGTATGACTTTAGGGAAGTGTTCTAGAAGGGAGGTGAGATGTTCTTCTCTTTCTCTTACTGATTAGAATGTGCACATGATGGCTGGAGTTTGAGCAGCTATGTTGGATTATGAGAAGAAAGTCACATACTGAGGCTGAGAGAGTTGCAAGATGAAAGGAATTCGGGTCCCTGATAACTTTGTGAAGTTCAAGATTTCTTTCAAGTGTGAGAGAAAGAATATCATCAGTTTAGATTTTCTCACCATAGACTAGAACTCTTATGGAAACATCCATTTTTCCTCAGAAAAGAGTCAGTTTTGGCTCTCATTGAGAAATTATATTCATCTAGACCTTGGGAAAGCCCATATATATGCTTCAATTTGCACGACACTGTGATTTTGGGTTGATCATGAAGTCATTGGTAGATACGGACTTTTCAGAAGTCAGTCTAGGACTGGAGGTGGAGGCAGGAAGAAGCAGGAAGTGTGGTCCACTTCAGCATCTACTGCAGTTGTGTTAACTTATGACACAATAGCCACAGGGTTAGGTCAGGTCTGGGTAAATCCATGTGGGAACGTATTTGCAAACTCCTCCAGCTAGCATTCACCCCCTTTATGGTGTTCAAAACAAAAAAGTCATGCTTGTCTTCCGTTGGTTCTGGAGTGCTCTGTGAGATTTCTTGCTCATTTTGACTGATCTACCCAATTTTCCCATTGCTTCCCCAAGAGCATCTTAAATGGCACCTACAAAGCTCTCAATTCCCTGTTGCTTCAGTTTAATAAATACAGTGAAGAGACTGTTAGTGTTGTGTGAGTCAGTGTCCTGGTTTGCTTCCCTGTTGCCGTCACCAGCTGGTAGCAATCATTCATTCATTCAGTAAATAGGTATTGAGCGTTCATTATGTGCTGGTGCCTTTTACTGTCAGATCTAGCAATTTAAAATAGTAAATAAAACAAAACCAATTTATTTGATTTTTCTTGTTTAGTTTTCTTCCTGTGTGGATGAGGAAGATGCTCTTTATTTCTCAATTCTTGATTGGAATTCCTGACTCTCATGTTCTCTTATTTTCTGATGTGACTGTAGCTATCTTTCATAGAAAAGGATTGTACAGCTGCAGTTCAGGCATTCTGGTGTTTTCTGTCATTGCCATTCATCCATATTTTCTAACTCACTGCTTTCTCTATCACATGATTCCTCTTATATGAGAAACCCAAAGCTTAACTAAAGAGCAAAATAAAATATTCCAATAAAATTTTCTATTATATGGCTGTCTTTTCTACTGGAAAGTAAGTTTCTGAAAGCAAAATTATGTATTCTTCCTTTTCCGTATACCTGATCAAATTTATTAAATATTTACTGATTGTGAATACTGAATTCTTTTGGTACTTACTCTTTTACAGCAATCACCTTTTGTAAAATTCGGACATATCTTTTAGGTCTAGAAAGAAGCAACATCTTTACAATAGATTCTGAACTAACACTTTCCTCCCAATCAACCAAATGTGGGTGCTTTGTGCTTTGATCCTCTTGTGTTTTTGTTTTTGTTTTTAAGACAAGGTCTTGCTATGTAGTTCAGGCTGTCCTTGAACTCACCATTAGCCCAGGCTGACATTGACCTTGTGCCAGTCCCCCTGTTTCAGCCTACTGAGTGCTGGGATTACACCTCATTTAACCCTCCTGTGGTAAGTTATTTTTCAGAAAGGGCTTCCATTGATTAAAAAGATAAAATTTTGGTGGCTCGCTTTTGTGGGTTTTATACTTAAGATATCATCCTATTTTAAGAAAAAAAATGAATGAAATGTGAGTCTTACAGGGCTCCAACCTACATGGAGCTAACAGACAAATGCTGGAGTTTATGGTAGACACTATACAGATTGGGTATTGTATGTTACCTAATCTGGGGTCTGTTTTAATCTCTGTCTTTCAGGAGGGAAGGAGCACAAGATTATCTCTCCCTTTAGGAAATATAGTCAAACATGAGCGCTATAACTACCCAATGCACACAAGAAAAGATTTAATTCTGGAATGTAAGAACAACTACCTAAAGTAGATCCCGGAATACATCACAATTTATTTTGCATGATTTCCAGAGATGAAGGGAGCCTATAATATCAAGGAAGAGAGTGTGAGTTTAGGGTCAAAAAAGCCTGGATTTAAATCCATTATCCTTATATTTTATCAATTCATTCCAACTTTTTTTTTCACAAAATATCGACTCAGCACTTCTTATGTTCCAGGAAGTCTCAGAGATGCTTAGAGAAGCTCTACTGCTTCTCTAATTTCAATTCTGAAACATTTAACCAAATTAATTGTGTGAAAATCATGAGGCTGACAAATGGTGACACTTAAAGGAATAATTATTAGTTCGATCATTATGAGTTTGCCCCAGAAGTATTACTGCCAGTGACATCAGTGTGTCAAATCTGGTCCAGATCTTCTGGAGCCTGTTCATTTCAGGTATGCGTGTTGGGGGTTGGGGCAGCACGAGGCATTAGTGTGTGGCTGGCCTCATGGCAAGGTGCACACTGCTGTCAGGGGCCTTGCTTTATGGGAGTGTGGTGTTTGGCCCATCAGGAATGACTTGATTGATTCAGTAACTAGAATTAGGCCTCGCCTTAAATTCAGCACTGAGGCCTATTTCACAAACTGAGGATTATGACTGATGGGAAATTTTTGTATATAACATCAACAAATTAAATGAACAAAAAAAGAAATAAGTGTTCTCAGTTTGAGGACTTTTTTTTAAGGACAAAACTTGCTTCTCAATGAACAAAAGAAACTTGTAGTATAAATGAAACAAATTAACTTTTTAAATTTTTATTTTTTTAAATTTTATATTAATGGTACATTTTAAATGTACATAGTGGTAATATTCATCATAGGGGATTTGTACCTGTACATGATATATCTTGTTGCTTCTTTTTTTTCCATTCCCCTCCCCTCCCTTCACCTCTCCTCCCTCTTTATTTGCAAAAGCTTGTTTCCATTTTTTCCTTCCATTTCTTATTTCTCTTGTCCTCTGTTCCTTTCCCCCTCCCTTGTTCCCTTTCCCATTTGGACATTTTCTTCCCTTTTCCAATATAATACATTTTAGTCTTTATTTACACTTTCAGTTTCTCACACCAGAGAAACTACATGGTATTTAAACATGTGTGTCCGATTTATTTCACTTAAGCGTATGGTCTCAAAATGCATCCATTTACCTAGGAATATCTCAAGCTTATCATTCTTTATGGCAGAGTAGTACTCCATTGTATTAAAAAACCCCATATTTTCTTTATCCATTCTGCTGTTGATGGGCATTTGGGTTGTTTCCAAGATTTAGCTATTACAAACTGTGCTGCTATAAACATGGGTGTGCATGTATCGCTGTGGTATGATGCTTTTAATTCTTTCAGGAAGATACCAAGAAGGGGAATAGCTGAGTCAAATGGAATCTCTAGTTGTAGTTCCCTGAAGAATCTCCACACTGATTTCCATAGTGGTTGCACCAGTCTACATTTCCACCAACAGTGGAGAAGGGTTCCTTTTTCTCCACAGCCCCTCCAACATGTTATTGACTGATTTGTTGATAATAGCCATTCTTTCTGGAGCGAGGTGGAATCTCAGTGTTGTTTTAATTTGCATTCTCACATGACCAGTGATAGCATTTATTTTAAAAGATTTTGAAACAACAGAGTAGATAATTTGGGAAGTTATTCAAACTTCTCTCTCCTTCCTATTTATCTCTTCTCCCCCCCCATTTCTCATATGAGAGAAAGCATGTGATGTTTAATCTTGTATGTCTGCTTTATTTCACTTACCATCGTGTTCTCAAGCTGCATCCATTTGCCTGTGAATGCCTAAGATTTATTTTTCTTTATGGCAGAGTAGTACTCCATTGTGTACAGTGGGCATATATTCTATTTCCAAGATTTAGCTCTTATAAATTATGCTGCTATAAACATGGACATGCAAACATCCCTGTAATATGTGACTTTAAACTCTTTGGGGAAGATATCTAAAAGGAGAATAGCTAGGTCAAATGGAATTTCTATTTTCAATTTTTTGAAGAGTCTCCCTACTGATTTCCATAGTGGTTGTAATAGTTTTCATTCCCACCAACAATGTAGAAGAATTCCCTTTTCTCCACATTCTTGCCAGCATTTGTCGTTATTTGATTTTTTTTTTTTTTTGATGATGGTCATTCTTTCTGGGGTAAGATGGTATTTCCATGTAGTTTTAATTTGCATTTCTCTACTGACCAATGATGTCGAACATTTTTTCATGTGTTTATTGGGCAGTTGTACTTCTGAGACATGTTTATTCATTTCAGTTGCCCATTTTTTGACTGGCTCTTTTGTTTTGGGGGGATCTAATTTTGTTGAAGTTTTTGCATATTCTAGATGTTAGTCCTCTGATGAGTAGCTGGCAAAATATTTCCCCTATTTTTTTAGTTTGTCTCTTTACTTTGTTGCTTGTTTGCTGTACAGAATTCTTTTAATTTGATATGATCTCATTTGTTGATTTTTGGTATTATTTCTTGTGCCATTGGAATTCTGTCCAGAAAGTCCTTTCCTAGGCTGGGCGTGGTGGTATATGCCTGTAGCCCCAGCACTCGGGAGGCTGAAGCAGGAGGATCGCCACAAGTTCTAAACCAGGCTGCACTACATTGTGAGTTCAAGGTCAGCCTGAGCTACATAGGGAGGTCCTGTCCCAAACAACAACAACAACAACAAACAACAACAACAACAACAAAACCAAAAGAAAAAGAAAGTTTCTTTTACACCTATGTCTTCAAGAGTTTTACCGAATTCATCCGAATTTATTTTTCAGTGGATTACGTGTTTTGTTTTAACATTTAGATCTTCCCAGCACCATTTACTAAAGAGGCACCCCGCCTCCACAATGTTTTCCAGTCCCTTTCTGAAGATCACACAGCTAAACGTGCTCAGGACTTTCAAACGCTGTTTAGCAGGATCCAGGGAGGCGATATTCCCTTTCCCCAGAGTGTGGCGCTCTCCTCCCAGGAAAGCGCTGATCAGCCCTCCACGAAGAAACGCCGGCAGGACTTGGCCAAGCTCCCGCTTCTGCCCCTCGCCTGACTGTTCTTCTCAGCCGGAGTCTAGTTGTTAGAGGTCGGAAGTGGAGTTTCTTCACGAAATGCAAATTTTCAAGCAAAGTATTTTATTAAAGAACCTTGAAGACAGCGGGTGTCCCGGTGGAGAAGTTTTGAATGATGAGGCATTAAACACGGGGAGGAATTAGGCAGGACACGATAGCCATGGATCAAGTTAAACTACTCTTTTCATATATATGTATATGTACACACATTTGTATATGTGTGTGTGTGAGAGAGAGAGCGCGCTTTCAAGTAGCATACTGAACTATGGGTTGATTTCATATAAAACTAGTCTTTGCAAATTATTTAGCGAATCCTGAGTACTCGTAAGTACGACTGCGTGTCATAAGAAGATAAAATTTGCCAGCAGGATGGCACATGCCTGGGAGGCTGAAGTAAGAAGATGAAACTCAAGACCAGCCTGGGCAATTTAGCGACTTTGTGAGACTATCTCAAAAGGCTGCTGGGGATATAACTCAGTGCACAAGGACCTGGGTTCCATCTCCCGTACTGAAAAAAGTTCTTTTGGGAATTTTACACTATAAAAGTTCTGAGCAGGTTGCTGCACACATGAACCGAATGCATATTCACAGATTTTTTAAACTGGCTTTCCTGTGCTCTCGGGTGAGGCCTCATCCCTTTCCTTTTCTGTTTGCGCTTTGATCCTCTCGAATAACTTCTCCACAGCCTGCTTTATTCCTCTTTGGGTTGCTGCAAATGTGGGTTCTGGTTCACTCATCTTGCTTGAAGGAAGATGACTAAACATCAATTGTGGTCATCTGGTTTTCCTCTTTTTTCTCATTCTTGTGATTCCTCCGTCCTAATTGGGGGGGGTGGCAGAGAAGATGTGGAATGCTTCACTGAAACTAAACGAGTGTTTTTATTATTTTATTGTAGATTTTTGCAGCTGATTTGACTTGTGTTGGTCACAGGTTAAAGGAAAACATGTGATTCTAAGACTCAAAATGAGCAAGATAATTTAAGACTCGTGTTTAACAGTAACAATGCAAGATACATTATTAAGATCTTTATTTTACAAGTGAGGAAACCAAGGCTTTCTGAGTTAAATAAATTGCCAGTGATTGTATTCATTAAGTGGCTAAACCAGAATTTTGGTTGGGGCGCACACGCATCCTCTGCTTCTTGAGGTTTGCTCACCAAATATCCTACACATGCTGCAGATCAGTGATCAAAGATAGAGGACAACTATGTCTTCAACAGATCCCATGCTTTCTAGCCATGTCAAAATTTTTTGAAAAGAAAAAAATATATTTTTATTGTTGAGTTATATAATGACAATGATTTACATTACTTATTTAACCAATGTTCTAACTTGGTTTTGCTATACAGTTGGTGGTAGCACCTTCAATGTAGCTTCACAATACACATTCAAAATACACAGAGTCAATGGTTTATTCTGTTCAGTAGCGGCCCTCCTCTTGCCCACTGAAGATGGTACTTGCAATGAGTATGTGGAAGAGTTATACAGAAGTAGAAGAGCTGGAAACTGCACAGAGTTATTATTTACTTCTACAAGTGACAAAACTTTAAAACTTAGATGTTTTTCAAAGGCTATGCACTAATGGCTGAATGTCATAAGAAGACAAAATTTGTCGGGCATGGCAGTGCATGCCTTCAAGGCTGAGGCAAGAGGACAGAAATTCAAGCCCAGCCTGGGCCATTTAGTGACTAAGTATGCTAGAAATATGTATTCATCAGGATGTAATAACAAATGTCAAGAAAAAAAAATAAACATTTTACCTACCCTCAACAATTATTCTTTTAGGATGGATTTTCCTAGTTTACATCTGTTCATCTATTTACACACTTAGATTTTAAAATTTAACAGCATTTTTCTATAATAATTTCATGATATTTAATGATAAGTACCTTATGCTGTTTCACACTTGAAAAATCTACACAGTGTATTTCAGACTTAAGAGACTCTTGAAGTCAGAAAGATACTGTCTGGGTAAAAAATAAAATATGAAACAAGTTACTAACGACACTTCTCTTTTTAATGTCACTCTTGTTAGCAAAAAATAAGTCTCCAGTGAAGAAATGTAAGTACTCTTTAGTGGAATATGACTAATAGAACACATTTAAACATGGCATCCAATGTGTTCTCAATACCAAATAAAGACCAAATGATTCCTGGTCAAATGTGGTCACTTTTTATATTCTGTTATGTACTTGAATATTTGGAAGGGAGCAGTTTGTTTTTCTAAGTTGAAAGTGGCTACATTTATTTTTAGCTCACAGCGCTTTATAAAAACACAAAGAGACAATCGGGGTTTGTCTATTAGAGTACTTTCCAGGTAAATGTACTACATGCCAATTTTTAAAGAGGCTATTTTCCTAAAATCAATTTTCTTACGATTTTTAGTACACAAAGTAAATTTTCTGAGTACTGTTAGGGAAATATGAGCTAGACATGAAAAAAGGTTGTTGCTTACATGATGTGATGCACATAAATTGTGGAAAACAATGGAAATTTGATGAAAGGGCACATTGTTTTCCTGAGAACCCACTACTTTCCATTTTTTCTAGGTTTCTCAGTGTATTAGTTGACCCTGCAGCCCTCTCGGGCCTTCTGTGGGTAATAGAGCCACTTGGACCAGCTCAGTCAGCCACAGATGGTATCTCACCTCCCTAGCAAGCCTGCTGGTTGCTCCCTCCTTCCCTTCTCCCTCCACTGCTACTCTGGTCCTCCTTATGGCTTCTTTATTAGCTAACTTCAAGAGGAGATTACCCTGGGTGGACCTTTTCACATGGCACCATTTGAGACTAAAGACATCCTTTATTTTGAAATTTCATTTGATAAGATGGTGCCTTGCAGAGACAGAGCCTTGATGATGGAATTTTAAGTTTTATTGGGAGGAAGTAGAAAAGATGATTTTGAAAATACAGGCTTTTCTGGTTCCACTATTCAAATTATGTAGGTAATCATCATACCAGGGTGATCATTTACAGTCATATGAATGTCCCAGGTAGTTTGTATTTTAATTAATTAAACAAATAGACGTTGACTGCTACAGGGCCAAGCACTGTCCCAGGTATCGGGCAAATGGCAATGAAGAAGACAGGCCGGGTCCTTGGCTCTGTGGAATTTACTGTCCGATAAAGTAGGTATTAAATCAGTAAGATATATCTGATGCATATAATGAATGTGAGCACAGAAGACATGATGGTTAGTTAACCTATCAAGAGAGGCAGAGAGAGTCTCCGGGATAAAGAGCCAACAGCAGGCACTAGTCAGATGCGTTAGCCAGCCGACAGTGTCCCACACACCACATCTCAGTGGCCAAAGTGTGCTCCAGCTTTCTGTCAAGTGCTTTCTGTTATTCCAGGCTAGATGATGGCTAGCGCAGAAATTTGAGGAACTATCCATTTGCCAAGGACTAGCACACAGTTTTCACTCTTAATTCTTTATCTGGATGCATTAGTCTGTGCTTGTTATAGAGTAAAATATCTGCGCCTTATTTTTAGGTATACTGATTCCAGCAGTTCCCATTTTCGTTAGTCCAATTGACGTAAAACTGAAGGTTTGGGAGAGAGAGATGCTTGGAATGACAAACTAGATAAATACATACAATTATAAAAGATTAACATACAGTCGCTGAGACAACTTCAAAGAAAAAGAGAAGTCAGAATATTTACTCCAAACCTGACTAAACAACTCATGAATCAAGTCCAGGACAGAAAGGATTTTAAATCATCTGCTATGACATTTGTAATGCACTTTATATTTTTATTTTTTAACCAAGAACATAACATGTATTGGTACATTGTCCATATATTGATCATATTTAACATGTTTGTTTTGTACCTGTACATGGTGTCTCTTAATGCACTTTATATTGACACTCTATATTGACACACACACACAGACACACAGACACACAACACACCTTCAATAGCTATGAATTTTTCTTAAGATTAGAATAGTGCTTTAAAAATAGTGATATTTTAGGCCAAGTATTTAGCTCAGTGGTTAGAGTGTTTGCCTAGCAAGCATAAGGCCCTGAGTTCGATCCCTAGCACCAAATAAATAAATAAATAAATAAATAATAGTGATATTTTAAACATGATGCCATTAGCAAGTTTTTTTTGTTTCAAAGCAAAGGCAATATTCTTTAAAATGGGTAGCCACGTGCTAGGCACCTTGCCACACACATGGAATGGAGAAGTACAGAAGATAGAAGCAGTCTTTTGTATGTTTGAAATTGCTTTACTCATACTCAAAATGTTCATGTCTCTAAAAGCATTTTATTTTATTTTTTATTCTCTTAGGTTCTGCTGCCTTCCCTGAGTTGTTTTTAATGGTACATTTTAGATATACACAACGATAACATGCATCATAGGGCATTTGTACCCATACATGATATATCTTGCTGCTTCTCTAAAGGCATTTTAAGGCATGCCATAAAATTCCTTAAGGTTCAGCTGAGAAGGATTTTCATTTGACTGCTTTGGCCAACAGCACTAAATCATCTCATGGTTACATGGATAACTTGCATTATTTTATAAATATGGACACTGAGAGGAGGAAAGTAGATACTGTTGTTAAAATCTGTATGTAGTTATTAGCATTTGAATAATATCTTTAAAATTAAGATCAGAAGTGGATCAGAGATCTAAACATTGAAACAGAAACATTAAATCTGATGGAAGATAGAATAGGAAGAACTCTTGAAGACATAGCAGTAGGCAAAAACTTTATGAACAAACCTCAGACTGCATGGGAAATAAGACCAAGAATCAGCGGTTGGGATCACATCCTATTAAAAAGCTTTGCACAGCAAAAGAAGTCACCAAAAGAGTGGGGCAACAACCAAAAGAGTGGGAAAAAATTTTGCCAGCAGTTTCTCAGACAAAGGTCTAACATCTAGACTATATAAAGAACTCAAAAAAATCAGACCCCCAAAATTTAAAGACCCAGTCCAAAAATGGGCATCTGAAGTGAATAGATACCTCTCAGATGAAGAAGTACAAATGAAATATATGAAATAAATATATGAAATAGTGTTCAACATCACTGCTCATTTGAGAGATGCAATTTAAAACAATGCTAAGATTCCATCTCACTCCAGAAGGAACAGCTATTATCAAGAAATCAACCAATAACAAATACTGGAGGGGCTGCGGGGTAAAAGGTGGGAGTGTAGGCTGGTCCAACCATTGTGGAAACCAGTGTAGAGATTCCTCAAAAAGGTACAACTAGAGGTTTCATTTGACCCAGCTATTCTTCTTCTGGGTACCTTCCCAGAAGAATTAAAAACACCATACCACAGTGATATATGCACAAGCATGTTCATAGCAACATAATTTGTAATAGCTAAATCTTGGAAACAACCCAAATGCCCAACAACTAATGAATGGCTAAAGAAGATGTGTTTTTTTTTTTTATACAATGGAGTGCTACTGTGCCATAAAAAAGGATAAACATGAAACATTTATAGGTAAAAGGATGCACTTTAAGAACATACTCTTAAGTGAAATAAATTAGGCATACCTGAGTACATATTGAATTGCTTCTCTGATATGAGAAACAATAAATGTAAATAAGGACAAAAAGGTATAATAGATATTGTGAAAAGGAAAGGTAATACTCAAATGGGAAGAGAAGAAGGAGGGGGAAGGAAGGAAGGGAAAAAGGAAAAGAAAAAGAGGAAAAAATGTAAAAATGTAAAGAAAGCTATTGTAAATAAGGAAGGGAGGGGGAGTGGAAGGGAGCGGTGGGGAAGGGGGAGACCCAGCTATATTATGTTCCGGTACAGATTAACTATGATGAATGAATGTTACCATTATGTATACCTACAATGTACCAGTACATGTTCTTGGTAAATAAAAACATAAGAAAATAAAATTAAGATTAAACATTAATACATTTAGTATAAACATTAGGAATTTAAGAAGTACACAGATGAGTACACTCACAAGACTTCTGAGAAGACAGAATTGCATTTGAACCTTCGAAAGCTAAATATACCTTGCAATGGAAAAACAACTATTACAATAAAGAGGAACAAAGAACACTGTAGAAAAAGATTAAAAATGAAAACAACAAACCATATTATACCTGATATTATAAAAATTAATTCAAAATGGGTTAAAAACCTATACATACATAAAGTCTACCAAAAACTTTGACGTGCCTAGAAAAAAACGAGGGGGGTGTCTTCGTGACATTGGAAGGGTCCGTGATGTCTTGGGTGTGGCACCAAAAGCACAAGTAGTAAGACCAAAATCAGACAAATGGCATTACATCAAATTTGAAAGCATCTGCATAACAAAGGGGACCACTGATGAGTGACATATAACTTGTGGGATGGAAAAATGTTTTGAAACTAATTCTCAGACAAGGGGCTATTATCTAGAAAATATAAAGTCATACAACTCATAACAATAACAACAACAACCCCCCCAAAAAAAACCCCAAGTAACCTGACAATGAAGTAGGCAAAAGGCTTGAGTAGACACTTCCCTAAAGAATACATACAAATAGGCAACAGCCATATGCAGAGTACTCAATGTGACAAGTCTTCAGGAAATACTAATCAAAACCTCCATGAGATATCACCTCACGCTTCACACCATTTTAGGATGTTCATTAAACAGACAGAAAATAAGGGTTGGAGAGATGTGGAGAAATTGGAGCCCTTGTACCCTGCTGTGGAGATTGTGAAATGGCACAACTGCTGTGTAAAACAGTATACATATTTCTCAAAGCATTAAAAACAGAACCACCCAATAACATGGCAATCCCATGTCTAGTGATGGAAAAAACCAGTATCTTGAATAGCTATTTGCACACTCATACTCACTGCACGTTATTCTCAATAGCCAAAAGGTAGAAGCAGCCCCCACGTTACTGACAGATAAACTGAAAACATGGTACATACATATAATGGAATATTACTCAGCTTTAGAAAAGAAGGAAATTCTGCCCAGACAGCATGGCATTTTTCTAAAAGATGACATTGTACTGAATAAAATGTTGGTCACAAAAATGACATGCTCTGCATGAGTCTAATTAATATAAATTATATTAAATTATATTACAAATTATAATTACATTATAATCAATTCTAATATAATTAATTATATACTATAATTAATTATATTAAATTATATTAATTTAATATAAAGTTGCTAATGTAATCAAACTCAGAAGTGTTAGGCCAGAGGATGCTGCTGGGGGTGGGTGGGAATGGGGATTTGTTCTTCAACTGGTACAGAATTTCCCAAAAGAGGAAATCTCCGTAGATCTGCTGTACAATGAGGCACCTGCAGTCACCATTACTATATTATACATCTAAAATCAGAAGAGTAAATTCTACTGTGTTTTTTCACAATGAAAATGATTTACCATTTATTCATTTATGTTTTTATCTTTTTTTATTTTTTACCAAGAACATTGTATACATAATGGTCACATTTGTCATGGTTATTTTGTACCTGTACATGATGCATCTTGGTTTTCCCCCCTCCTCCCCATCCCTCCCTTCTGCTGTCCCCTGCCCTATTTACAGGGGGTTTATTTATATTTTTCCACTTTTTCCCTTTCTCCTTTCTTTCCTTTTTCCCTTCCTTCTTTTTCCTCTTCTCCCTTTCTAGTTCTCCTCTCTTTTGAATATTATCTTCCTTTTATATAATATCTATTGCACCTCTTTGTCCTTATTTATGCTTATGATTTCTCATATCAGAGAAACAATTCAATGTGTACTCATGAGTGTCTGATTTATTTCACTTAAGAGTATGTTCTCAAGGATTTACTATTTAATAATTACTAAGATAGTGAAGGTGATGTGTTAGTTGTTCTGATAAGTGAGTACTCAATATAAAACTTGAAAATTTAGGTATTATCACTGCAATGTTTATAATGAAATCAAGTGGAAAATTTGAGCCTTGAGGTAAAAACTAAATCATCCTTTTCTGACGAAGTGCATTTAAGTGTCCATTTGTTTAGGTTCAAAGTCTACCCATCATAGTTATTTGAACTGTTAATAGGAATGCTCTGAAAAAAGCATTTAGTGAGAGTTAGGAATGGAAACCTATTTTGTTCCCTGTCGTGGCAGGTTCTGAGCCGAATGGCAAGCTCAGGTCTGCCCATGGCCAAATAGCAAAGCTTTGCTCAGTAGCCAAAGACAGGCACTGAAGGAGCAAACACTAGATACAACTGATAACTTCTCGTGAGAGAGCACCATTTCTACAATAATTAAAGATTCTCAAAGGGTGTTACTTTAAAGCTGATGATAGTCTTGATGTACTAGAAACGTTGGAAATGAATAACAAAATTTAGATTGATTTTATATTAAAAGTTTTTTACATGTTTATATTGAATGCAATATGAAAATAGTGTAAGACGATGTGAGCTAAATGCCTGGTTTATATGAATAGTGCTAAGAATATATGTTTAAAAATATATGGTGAGAAAAAATATATGGTGAAAATCAATTCAAATCTCATTTTTGGCAAAAAAGAAATCTTTCAAATGTGATAAAAATGAAAAGAAGTAACAAAATTAAAATAGAGCTAATATAAAATAGGCTAAAATATGCAGGTACATCTGTATCTGAAATTATTTTTCTTTGCTTTTGCATGGTATTGAAAAGAATCTCTAATGGAGCAATCATTTAGCAATCTTTGGAGAAATATACTGTGTTGAAAAATGATCATATTTGAAGCCTGATACATAATGTCTACAAGATTATTTCTTAAATGATGGTTTCTTTATTGGACTTCAGTCTATTTATTCTTTGACTCATTACATCTGACAGGCGCGCTCTTTGGCCAAACTTTGGTCGGGTTCTTAGAACTCTTTTCTTCTAGCCCTCAATTATGGCCCCTGAACTAGCCCAAACAGTCTTAGCAAGACACCTTCAAAGTCAATTTATTGAGTCCCTTCTCACTGGTTGGTAACTGACTGTCCTTTTCATCCCAGACCTTTGTGTTCTAAGTCCTTGGCCAGCCTTTAGGTAACATCCTACTAGTCGATTTAGCTGAATCCTTCTACCCTTGATGCTTTGTTAATTTACCATCCTAGTAATTTTCTGTCCATTGATGCCCTCACTCTACTCATTGGTTGTAAATCTGCACTTGTCCTTGTTGTACCTGGGATGGAGCCCAATCTGTCTTCTTTATTGCAATAGCCCTACTGCAAGAATCTTCAATAAGATCTTCCTTAATCTTTTAGAGGTGTCAGAAAAATTTTTAAATATTTCCTTAGTAACTTTTTAAAAATTACTAATTTTTGTCGAGAACACATCAGTGCCGATCTCCCCCTGAGTTTCAACTCTTAGGAAAACATCATGGCTTTGACTCCATTCAGCATAACGCTTTGTTTGAACAAGGACTTTCCAAATATGTTTTGTAGCTGAATGCAAAGTACTCCAGACTGAAAGCTAATGTGAGTAAGACTGTTTTTGGGAAGAATCAAAAGCTTCCTTTTAAGAAACATTTTATAAGAATAAGAAAAGTAGAAATAGGAAACATTAGCTGATATGTGAAAGAGTTCATTTTTGAATAAGCAGGGCCTACTTTTAACAAGGTAATTAAATGATATGAAACTCATTAAGCTAAAAAACAAAACAAAATTCACTCAGTCAGCGCCTGGTGCAGCCCTCCAGTCATCCGCCAGCCCTGGCGCACTGTGTAGCGCAGTCCGAATCTTGCCCCTCAGCTCCTTGTAAATAAAATTTCACTGGCGCACAGCCGTGTCCCTTTCCTCGTGCGTCTTGACTGTGGCTGCTTTTATGCTACAGTGCTAGAGCTGGGGAGTTGCCCCAGAGGCTGTATGAGCTACAAAACTGCAAATATTTACTGTCTGGTGTTAAACACAAAAAGGACTCTTCCGATAGCTATGCTCTTTTTTTCCTATTATGGTCACTATTAGATCAACTTCTCTTATTCCAAGACAGTGGTCCAGCAGAAGTCCTTTCACGTTGTATACATTTAGGCAACAGAATCAGATTTATGAACACATCACAGCGGGTCACGTGGTGTATCTGGCCCAAACTCCCAGGAGAGGTGGCGAGTCACATGGTGTATTGGGCCCAAACTCCCGGGGACTGAAGGAGGCAGGTCTGCAAACCTGGCGAAATTCAGGTAAATTCTCATCTAATATTACGAAGCTAAATAGGAAAGTAGTTTTGTGACTTGTTTCACCAACACAATTAGACATAATGATTACAAACTGGGGCAATAATCAATTTTAAAAAAGCTAATGAGTACATCTGTTTTGAATTCTCATTGATTTTCTACATGAGTGATTATACAGTAAATGACCAGATTAGCTAAAAATGTCAGCAGCATGTAGGATTCAAATACGAGAGCTAATTGAACTACTAATACAGAATATGTATTTCATGTGTGAATTTAGCCATCATAAACCATGTGCCTATCTAAACTATGATATTTGATTGTGCATTATAATTTTCTTATTTCTATTATGTATATCATTATAGTCTTTATTTTCCACCATCTCATGTCTGAAATCTATACATAGGTCATGTCATAAAATAATATACCTTATGTCAATAAATGATGATCACATATGGAGAATATGAATATTATTTGATCCACTTAATAATTCCTTTAGATAGACAAAGCAAATAACCTCAACTTGCCTGTGAAGAAGTGGGAGCAGAAAGAATGAATGATTTGTCTATAGTTAGATAAGAAGAATCAGCACAAAAATCAGGCCTTTGGTTCTAAATCCAGGTCCCAAGTCATCGCAGTCACATGCTCTCCAGACAGAGGATTATATTATTTATGATATGTGAAATGTCGTGGTTTTTATTTGTTATGTTTATTAATAGTATTGTCGTCCAAAATGCAGCAGTCCAGTTTTCATACTGTAGCTGCAGGTTCATTCATAACTATACTAAAATATCTGTATGATACATAAGTGATTTACCAGGACATTGTACCTGACTTTCATGGAACTGATTTAACATTTCCCTGAAAAGATCAATGAGTTAGGTGGGATGATTGCAGGTATTCCACTTGTATATCATTTTACTATCTTCATAAGACAAATTGGGTACATTTGCAAGATTGAAACAATTTAAGCAAGACTTTTAGGGATTAATAGTGAAGCACAGAGGTCAATGATACTTAGTTATATTATAAACTTGTTCATTGTGTAGGCTGGAACACCCTTCTTTGTAGTCTCAAAGTTGTATCTTTATGAATTTTATTATTCTCATGTATCATTAAAATACACCCATTGAGGGGTTAGGGGTTTAGCTCAGTGGTAGAGCACTTGCCTAGCAAGTGCAAGGCCCTGAGTTTGAACCCCAGCAACTGCCTAAAAAAATACATCCATTGAACATGGCCTTATAGTAAATATATGTATTTTCATTAATTTTTATGCTTCTGTAATAATTACATAAATTTTAAATAAAAATTGAAATAGACACCAAAATAAGTAAAGGAGGAAACAATTTAAAAAGAAAATTTTAATTGTAGTTATTTGTTTTCTCCAAAAAATTAAAAATTAATCCATTCGTTTATATTTGAAATGTTAAAAACATATGACTAATGTGATAAGTATTTTCCCCTTAAATTTTGTGTAACTCCTTTGTGACAGTTATTTTTATGGGCTGTCATAGCTGAGGAAGATGCTCACAAATGTATGCAATGCAAAATTCTTACGAGGGCACTAACTCAGGATACTTTTTAAAAAATCTCAGTCACAAATTCAATAAAGGATTTGTTTGTTTTATGATTTTATTAGTAAATGTATATAGTCTTCAAAGTTAATTGGTTATTCATATAAAATAATCAGATTTGTACAATTTTATTAGTGAATTCAAAATCCACTGAAATTCATCTGGAAAATTTTATATCCAGGTATATTTTATATTTCTGGGCTCCCTAGAGAAACAGGATCAAAAGAAAAGATATATAAATTATATATATATGTCACGGGAGTGAGTTTGGCAGATAAACTGGGTTCGGCCCTCGCATGTGCACGTGCGCACGCCCTCTCGTCCTTCCGCCTCTTTCCCTGGATGACAGCAGAAGGCCTTTGCCGGATGTGGACCCCTCAGCCTGGATTTCCGTTCCCAGAATTTAAGAAGTGCTCTTCTTTGCAAATTTCCCAGTCTCAGGTATCCTGTTGGAGCAACACAAAATGCGCTGGGACAATATGTAAGGAGGGTTATTGTGATACTGGATCATTAGATCATGGTGGCCCCGTAGTCCCACCTCCTGCCAGGCGCAAATTGGAGGATCAGGGAGCTGATGCTGTATGCCGTGATGGATTTATTACTGTGGTCAACTTGAGCAGGAATGCGCACCTGGACCGAGTCCCGTGGGTCTGGGCATAGAGCATCCGCGTGGAGATTATTGCTGACACAACATAAAGGAGACGGGAGCAGAAGATAGCGGCCGGCTGTTTCCCTGGAGAAGCTCTGCTGCGGATGGTTCTCCTGAAGGGGACTCGGCTGTTCCCATCACAGAAGGAGCTCGGGCCCTTGCTGTCATCAGGGTGGCTGCTATTCACTTCAGGGGAGCTCTGTTCTTCATCTCTGCTGCGAGCATCGCATCCTGGTTCCAGTATAATTTCTTCAGCCTTTTAGTGCAGACGGATGTACATGGATGTTCATGGGACAGTGCTGTGGGCTCCCAGCCCTTGATCGGATCTTTGGGGTCTCCCGTGCATAGAGAGACAGTCTGCACCCTTCCTGCGTTTGACTTGTGTATGTGAGTGTTGTAACTTGGACTTGTCCTGCATTAAATCTGCTCTCTTGCAAACCATTGACTTTAGAAAGGTAACTACTACAAATGCTAAGTTCAAAAGCTTGACAGCCAGGAGGTCTCATGTTCAAGGGTAATAGAAGTGGATATCTCAGCTCAAGGAGAGAAAGAGAGAGAGAGAGAGAGAGAGAGAGAGAGAGAGAGAGAGAGAGAGAGAGAGAGAGATCACCTCGGCCTTTTTCCCTATCCCCAATGGGTTGGCGATGCCTGCCCTCACTGGTAGGCGTGGATCTTCTTTAACGAATCTACTAAGTCAAGTGCAAATCTCCCAGAAACATCTCCCAGACACATCCAGAAATCGTGTGCTATAGGCATGCCTTAACTCGGTCAAGTTTACACATGAAGCTAATCATCAGACCAAGTCATATTTTAGAGTTTTTAATACATAGAACTCAGTAATTATTTGCTGCACGAAATTCATGTAGTAATAGGAACTTTGGATGTTTGGAAAAACAATGATTTGTTTAAAGTTTTAGAGATGTTTTCTTTATTATTAAGGAGGTAACAATGAACCCTTTTCTCTGCAGATGCCTGCTGGGTAACTGCTGATGAGATCGTTACCATTTCTCCCTTCCAGACTCTAGCTAACAAAGAGAAGAAGTCAGCTCTGTCATTTTCGGGTTGGTCACGAGTGTAATGTGGATTTATATTCAACTGTGTTTTTGGGAGAATCTTCTAAAGACATTTCTCCATGTTTTTTAAGGCTTAATTAAAGCCCACCAAATAAATTCTATGAATCTATTTAACTGGGTCTTTTTAAAAGTGGGGTGCTCTCCCTTTTATCTTAGAGTAGCCCCCTTCCTTGTCGTACAGGGGACTAAATTAGCCCCATATCAACCTTGACATTCTATACATTAAATGTTAGCTGAGCTTAAGAACTGAATATACACTGTGGTGTCCATATTTTCTTCTCTTGTTCTGGTGGAGTGGACAGTCCAGTGCACTAGCGCATGCATTTTGGAGTAGGCACAGATCCATGGTTCGAATACAGTGAACCACGTTTCCAGTGAATCAGGTTATTCAAGGCTTGGAAGAGGCTTCAGTTACAGGGATGAGGGTTTTGAAACATGGGCACCTAGAGTAACATTTTATTCTCCCACTCTGCTACCATTTTGAGTCATTGTGAGGCTTCAGCAGCATTGGAATTTGTCATACCTCAGAGCCCAGAGAGTTGGAAATGGCTCATTATATCCCAGCATTATCACTGTGTGACAACTGGAAAAAATGAACACTAAGTGTTCAAAAATACAGCCAAGACAGTGGCAAAGCTGGTTCTAAACGGGATAATAAGCAGACTGATTGTTCATTTAATGCTCTCAAGATTAGACTACACTAATTAGTGCATGAAGTCATTACTGCTTTCTGTCAAAGTGAACTTTACTTGAACTTGTTTCAAAGTAAACACAAAAGAGTATGATACGGATGCATAAAATTTTGATAATTTAGACATTAAGAAGAGCCAGATGTTCTTTTATGAAATATATCTTTTATATTCTGAGCACAGTAAATATTAAAAGGAGTGAGCAGAGGTGGAAAACATTTAAATCAGCCACAGTCACACAGTTTAGTTGGTGGTGAAACATTTTTAGTGTTTGGAGTTGACTCCAAATATGTCTTTTATGCTGGGAATTGGAATTATTTTACACAAACTTATCAAATATACATGTTTAAGAAAGAAGCTGTGTTGTAGCTTATGATATTCAGTTTTTGGTAGAGACTAGCTAGATGTTTGCCAAAACCATTGATCTTTTTTCCTAGACAAACAGCTAGACTATAGCTCTTATCCTCCTCTGTATCTAATTAAGTCTGGCCATATGATTAAGTCTTAAGCAGATAGACTGTCAAAAGAAAAATCTGAGCTGCTACATAAAGTGGCTCATAAAATATTTACGTAGGTGATTCTTTTCTTCTTCTGTCTGTGGCTAGCTTATGGAAACCTGTCATAGAATTCCAAAGGTATTGGGGATGGCACAATTGAAGACGGCAGGAAATTTTGTACCAGAACTACACAGTGGAAATTTCCTCAATAAGTACCCCAAGGAACTATGATGAACCCCGTATGGATGTCCCCTGGATTGGGTTGGGCCACTGAAAAGTCCAGTTAAGCAGCAAGACATTATATTAACTAATATGCCTTGTTCTGCTTCCCTTTTCCTCAAAATGAATTTGCACGATTCATACAATGAATTCTTCAAAAGATAAAATGAAGATGAAATATATTTTCCTTGAGCGATATTAGAAAAATTGTAAAGTGGACAGCAGCCCTGTGCATGTTAGGGTATTTTTTTCTTTTTAATTATAGGATAAGTTTGTTTTTATAAAATGTATTTTAATGGAATATAACAGGGAACAACAAAAGTTCTCTTCTTCCTTTCAAAAAAATTCAATCTTTTCTGAGGTTTGTTATAATGTGCACAGTCCCCTTACGCTTACGAGATAACTAGCAAGGAACAAAGTGTGTGTGTGGACTACCTTTTTCATTAATATATCACTCAGCTGTTCATGTATCCTGCTGACTTGTCACTTTGGAAAGCATGCAACAGAATATCTAAATATCTTAAATCCTCTGGTGGGATTTAAGCCCGTATAGTTTGCACCTACACTTTACTTTTGTGGGAAGACACCCTCCTTCCCCATATTTCTGGAATTTCACCAAGGATTATATTCTTGTATCTATTTCTTACCCTATATAGCTGGTGAATGTGGCATTAATTATGCCAAGGGTTGCCCCATTTCCTTGATTGCCTTTTTCCACACTATCTGGTTGCCATTCTTACTTCTTCAGTTCACTTCTCAAAATACTAATGTAAACTTTTTTTTTATCCTCTTTGTATCTGAAGTAAAACTCTCGAACCATTTCATGTAAGTGAAAGCTTCACCTTTGAGAAATACAACAATCACTTTTAATCCTGAGATAAATCCAAAGAACACAACAAAATAAACAACCACCACAGAAACAACAAAGCAGATTTTTTTACCTAACTGTAGTCTTTCAAATTGTTATGGTTTCGATTGTGAATGCCCCAAAGCCTCATGCACCCAGTGGTGGGCTTTCAGGTGGTGAATGGATTATGGCAGGGCCATAGGCCATGGATGGGCCTGGCTGGAAAAGGTGGGACCTGGAACACGACCCCCAGCCTCCATCCCTGGCTCCTCCCTTCTCTCTCTGCAACCTGGTTGCCATGACCCAAGCCATTTTCCTCCTCAATGGCCCCTTCCACCATGACATTTTCTGAGTTTGAGCCAGTGGGACATGAACTGAGATTTCCAAAACTGTGAGCCAAAATCTTTCCTCCTTTAAATAGCAGGTGTTGGGTATTTTGTCTGAGTGATAAAGAAAGTGAATAAGACATGAGTAAAGAAAACGTCTAACTTTTTCATAATGTCTCTGATTCCTTAACCCAAATGGCTATATAACTGAATTTTGCAACGCAAGCACCTGATTTTATAAAGACATTTGTTGATATGATGTTAATGTAAGAAAATTGTTTTCCACTAGGAATAGACTAAATCTAAGCCCAATAATCTGATTAAGCCTTTTACATTTTACCATAAAGTGCCTGTTTTATTTTTATTTGTTAAGCTAGTCTTCTGAAGTCTAAATTTCTTTTCTTTTTTTTTTTTTTTTGGTGCTGGGGCTCGAACTCAGGGCCTTGTGCTTGCAAGGCAGGCACTCTAATCACTGAGCTAAATCCCCAGCTGAAGTCTAAATTTCTTGTGATCCTTCTTTGCAAGTAACTTTCTTTTTTTTCCAAATGCTTCATATCTGAGTCTTAAAGAACAGAGAAATCTTTCCACACATTTAAACTGGGAAGACAGGTATTCAAGGGAAGTGAAGAAATGTATTTTTCTTTTCTCATCTGGCCAGGAATAGATGTTTTCTGAAATGCAAGTGAGGAAATGACTGAGCCTAGAAATGTAATTTTAAATGCATTTGTGAAATCATTTTTTGTGAGTAAACTTAGGCTAGTTGAAAACAGAAAATGTTTTTCTTTCTTAACAATCAGCATGTTGTCACTCATTAAAGTAACATTAATTTTAATACAAGAAGAGTTATTATAAATAAGAAAATAAAACAACCACCAAGAAATTTTTGTATTTTGTTTCTCAGTGTAATTCATCCTAAATCCATTCAACTATGGATGACTTTTCTAATACTCTTAAAAATGTGTTTACTGTGGAAATAGGCCGTCGTACGCTAGTAATTAGACGCTAGGATCCAGACTGTGATCTCGAGGGTATGAATGTGAAGGCGGTTCCTCTTAAGGCAGCTTCACTTTAGCTGTAGTCATGGTTGGACCTCCCAGATGTATGTGAAGCGAAACAAAATTTTCCAAATGAAGACAAGTGGACACTGCCGAACTGTCGGATCCTCATGTCTGTTACATGTTTGTTACTCATTATTTTGGAGTCTCCATCTCAGACAGGCTGCTTTAACTCAATTTTCATTTGAAAGGATTACTACATTAAAAGCAGCTCTATCAAGGCAAATGTGCAAGAACAGAATTATCCAATTTCACAGAGAAAGGAAGATGACCTCTGCTTCCAAAAACCAATCCATGAGATTCTTATTTTCTCTAAGAATGATGGGGAGAATAGTGAAAACAAGAGGGGGAACTTCAGGTAACTGAACCTGCATTCCACTGACCGCCCACATCCTTACAGACACTGATTTCTGGTGGCGTTGGACCTTTCTGCACAATCTCTGGGGTGTAGATTCAGGATCTGGACAGAGAATGCTCATTGAGGTCAGTGCTTCACCAAGTTCAAATAAGATCGTTTTGTTTCCAAGACTTAGCTGTTACAAATTGTGTTGCTATGAACATGATTATGCATATATTGCTGTGGTTCGATGTTTTTAATTCTTCTGGGAAGATACCAAGAAGAGGAATAGCTGGGTCAAATGCAACCTCTAGTTGTAGTTTTTTGAGGAATCTCTACACTGGTTTCCACAGTGGTTGGACCAGCCTACACTCCCACCAGCAGTGGAGGAGGGTTCCTTTTTCCCACAGCCCTGCCAGCATTTGTTATTGGTTGGTTGATAATAGCTGTTCTTTCTGGAGTGAGATGGAATCTTAGCGTTGTTTTAATTTGCATCTCTCAAATGACCAGTGATGTTGAACACTTTTTCATATATTTATTTGCCATTTGTACTTCTTCATCTGAGAGGTGTCTATTCATTTCAGATGCCTGTTTTTGGACTGGGTCTTTAAATTTTGGGAGTCTGATTTTTTTGAGTTCTTTATATATTCTAGAGAGGGAGGAGGGGGAAATGATAGAAGGGAAAAGGAAAAGAAAAGAAAAAGAGGAAAAAAATGGAAAAATGTAAATAAAGCTATTGTAAATAAGGAGAGGAGGGGGAGTGAAAGGGAGGAGCAGAGAATGGGGGGACCCAGATATATCATGTACAGGTACAGGTTAACTATGATGAATGTACCAATACATCTTCTTAGTAAAAAAAAAGATAATTTTGAAATTTCTTCTGTGTTGTTATTCAGATCTACATAGATCCTACTATTTTTAATTAGAAATGGAAAAATGTTCATGGATTACGTCTTTCCCCTTTTGCAGACTCCACATTTTGAAGGAGGAGGAGAGGATTTTTTTTTTTTCTTCTTTTTGGTGCTGGGGGTTGAACTCAGGGCCTTGTGCTTGCAAGGCAAGTACTCTAACTACTGCGCTAGACTCAACAGACTCCCCAGCTCCCAGACTAAACATTTTGAAAGTGGGGAGGATTGGAGAGTCAGTAGGAATGTGTCTTTGAATTTGCTCCTTATGAAATGGGAGCAAATTCCCAGATATTGAAAACTTTGGTTCCTTCTAGAAAAGAAGATGAACTTATTATTATAAATTACAATCAGATGGGAAATTGCTGTGTAGTGAATGCAGTAAAGAAATTGTTTAAGGTTTCCTGTGTGAGGCTTCCTTCAGCTGACCATTATCTCCCTATGCACCCTCTTCCTGCCCACCCCAAAAGGGACAGAGTCCAGTTGAGGATGTGCCTTCCTCAACTGATGCCAAAACAGCAGTTCAGTTTAGCAGATTTGGAGAAACGTACTAAATGTATGAACCATTTTGTCATTGCAAAATTAGACACATGGCTGAATGGGTGGTTTACTTTTCTATTTCTACTGATCCAACAACTTTTTAAAATCTCACACTCATATTACTGAGAAGCACGCTGCACGGCTTTACTCAGAAGTATCCTGATTTGATTTCAAGTAGCTACTTTGCCACCTGAAAATATCATGGAGTCAGTAGGAGAAACAGTTCTTTGCTCTTGCTACTTCCCCTTTCTGTAACCAGTTCATTGGCAAAATGCTTTTTTGATGCTCTTGGTGAACCAAAGCAGGTCGTCAAACTTGCCTGCTCCCTGGAGAGCTGAAGTTCCTTATTGAGCCGGCGTCTCTCACCCTTCTCCGATTACTTTTGATATATTTGCTTAGAAAGGAATTGATGTACAGTATTTTCATTACTCATTTTAAGAGTATATGATCTTAGGTAAGGTTCATGTGCCTGATCAAATCAAGTTCTACTGGTGACATGTTGGCATCTGTAAGTTCTGGAATAGCTAGTATATAGGAGGTTGGTCTCATGAAACCTTAAATTCCCCAGGACAAGTGGCCTTCTGTACCTCCCGAAATGTCATCACATAACAATACTTAAATCAACTCTTAATACAGAGTTTATTTTTAGGTGTCCTTTTCCAAATCTGAGCACTTAGGCCATGAGTTACACACATAAGCTTACAATGCTTATTAAGTCTGATTGTCCAGTAGAAACCAATGTAACTGGTGAACTGCCGACCCACTGCCTTCCAAAGTGAGATTCTGATTAGCAATAAAATCAGGGCCTTGGAAACTTAGACTTGAGAGTGGCAAGAACTGGGAAAGTTATTTTAACCTTGTGTTAGCCTTAGTGCATGCATATTTGTATAGGCAAATAAGAATTATATTATTTTCTTGGCATTCTTTTTTGATTTTCATAAGTAAAAATCCTTTCATGTTGTGATCAGGGTGCTTTTCTTGCCAAGACAAAGGCAAACAGATTTAACACTTTTATAGATATAAAGGAAGAGCACCATGGGAAAATAATTATGGCCAAATAAATATGGCTTCAGATGGAGAGTCATGTGTTTCTCATCCTGAGACATGTTATTGTTTAGAGAGAAGGAAACAGGCTTAAAGAAGTTGTGAAATATGTGAGCATTTAGCAGGAAAGCAATTACAGCAATTCCAGGTTCTCTATCGAAGGTTAGTCACCGCCACTAAGATCATCATCATCATCATCATCATCATCATCATCATCATCATCATCACCTTATTGAGTAGACTCTGTGTCACAATAAGGCTGGAAATATTCAGTCTGTGTGAGTTAAAATCAGAGATCTCGGATCTTAAACAATAGGAATGCATCAATCAGCGTTCAGGAAGAAAGTCAGAGTACCTGGTGAGTAGGGAATTTATTACAGACATTAGACCTTACGGGAATGTGGCCAGAATGGGGGAAGTGAAGGTCTGGGAATGGAAGATCAGACAGAGGGTCATTATCAGTAGTTACTTTGCTAAAAACGCTGGAAAGAATGGACTGACGTCCGAGTTTGAAGGTCTGTACAAAAGCTAGACATGCCCAGACAATAAATCTGGCACAGAAGGGAGCACCATACAGACGTCTGTGAAAGTCATCACATCTGTGTAGCCGTCGCTTCCCTTTATTTGGAGCCGGACATCTGCCCGAGGGGCTAGAACAACTGACCAGCCTTGTGGGCCTTCCCGGGAAGAGTGTGGTCGAGCTACAACTGATCCTGACTTAGAAACGTGGCTAGCATTCGATTGCCACTTTTAAAATCACATCTAGACTCATTCAGAAAAGAAGATTCCGAAAAATGGAAATCCCACCTTGACCAAGTTGACATAATATAAACCCACCCAGGGTGTAAGTAAAGAAAATGTGATTCTTAACTAGAGGTTCACTGTTATCTGGTAAATTTATTTTTCTTAATGTCGATATTTATTTAGTAATTTAAAAAATTTCAACACTTAGTTTATGTACGATAGACTTATAAGTATTAGGAAGCTGATACTTTACAACTCTTTAAACATTTAAGTTGTAGAAACTGATGATGTAAAATGATTTGTTTTATGTCTATTATAGTTAATTACCCCCAAAATTATGGCTATATATTTTTTTTTGTGGAGCATAACACTTCTTGCATCTAATTTTGCAATCCTATTTCATCACCATTCTGCACTGTGTACCTTGTAAAATCTGTTTTTCATTCTGTTATTTCCCTTATTAGTGAGATAAATATAACTCGATGTGTGCTCACTATCCATATGTATGACAATTGTGCTTTTACTGTTTTGAAAATTAAGCCTTGATGATCATTTGACAATCAGCAGGGCTATTATTGGTTTTTTTTATAACCCAGAGGGATTATGAAATGCTGATAAGACATAGGACAGAGCTGACTGTGGGGACCATGACCCATCAGCACCAACAGTTTCGCTGGATGAAGTATAGGTGGAAGGGAGCCATCGCAGACTTTAGCAGGGGCCAGGAAAACTGGACTATGGAAGTATGAGCCCTGAAGAATGACAAGGCAGTGAAACACTAATTTAATTCAGAGTGGACACTTTTCTCACGCCATATGATGCCTTATTTTTCAAAAAATGAACTCATAGAATATAATCTGGAAGTTGTTTATTTTCTCCATTTCTTGTACTATCTTGCCCAGTCTTGACCCTTGAATGAAGTCCAGTGCAAGTCCCAAAACTCTTAGCAGAATATCCTTTGGTTACTTCTTAATCAGTTCAGTAATTAATATTTTCAGACCACCATGAAATTTTTTAAGGCAAGATACCTACAGTTGGAAGAAGGGTCCATGGACTACCTGATCTCTGTTATTTTATTTCCTCGCCCACAATTATACTCTTCTCCTCCTGACTCACTGCATTTCCCTACCAGAAACTTCAGGATTCGAGAAAGAGGCAGGAAAAGTATACTAATTTTCTATTGCAGCTGTAACAAATCACTACAAGCCCAGTGTGTTAAAACCACACAAATTTATTTTTTCTTACAGTTGTAGAGGTCAGAAGTAGAAATTCAATGTGTTGTCATGGCTGTTCCATTTGGAGGTGTCAGAGGGAAATGTGTGTCATTATAATTTCCAGTTCCTAGAGGCAACTAAAAAAAATTGTAGCTATTTTTTACCTTCAGATGGGCAATGCGTTACCTACAATAGGCTTTGTTGAAGGCCTCCGCCCCTTCATTTTTGAGTGAACATTTCCCTAATTGAAAGCAAGAATTGCTGTGCCTATTGAGCATTCATTCAGTGGATGTTCTTCAAATTATATCTTTTTTGGTTACTAGACTTTTTACTGATTATAGTAAAATATTTGGGAAGCAATTTTAAGAAAAAGAGGTTGACATTTTAACCTCTTCAATAGTTACCTCAAACTTCAATAAAAAAATTAAAGTATTGGAAAATTAGACATTTGTTGAATAGAAGTGAAAGGATACATTGTAGAAAGTAATTTTTCTGGGATTTGAATTATATCCATCCTTGAGAAGATAACGTAGGAGGAATGGGTAAAGAAAATGTGGGTTTTTTTTAATACAATGGAGTACTACTCTGCCATAAAGAACGATAAGCTTGTGATATTCCTAGGTAAATGGATGCATCTTGAGACCATATTCTTAAGTGAAATAAATTGGACACACATGTTTAAATACCGCATAGTTTCTCTGGTGTGAGAAACTGAAAGTGTAAATAAAGACTAAAATGTATCGGGAAAGGGAAGAAAATGTTCAAATGGGAAGAGGAACAAGGGAAGGGGAGGGGGAAAGGAACAGAGGGACAAGAGAAATGAGAAATAGAAGGAAAAAATGGAAACAAAACTTTTGTAAATAAGGACAGAGGAGGGGGTGAAGGGAGGGGAGGGGAACGGGAAAAAAAGACGCAACAAGATATATCATGTACAAATCCCCCATGATTAATGTTATCACTATGTATATCTAAAATGTGCCATTAAAATAAAATTAAAAAAATAGATAACCTAGGCATCATAAGAACACAGTAGGGACTACTGTGACTATCTGTGGAGTGACGTGTACACAAGGCAATATAAGGAAGGTTATAGCATATTTTAAACAAAGCATAACCATTAGAATAGTAAATGAGAAATTTGGTTTGTATGCTGTTGTATGATGCAAAAAATCTTGATAAAACAAATAGAAGCACGAGCTAAGTAATCTTTCACTTTTTTTTAATCTTAGTAATCCTGCTTCTAAACTTCTGTGTTCTCTTCCTCTCTGAACACTCTGAAGATTAGGGGTTTCATTGTTGTTGTGCAATGTTGTGTCTATTAATTATATTTATAAGCAATATAAGGAGCTCATTTTTGGGGGGTGGAGCCGGGGATCGAGCTCAGGGCCTTGTGCTTCCTAGGCAAGCCCTCTAACCGCTGAGATAAACCCCAGCCAGGAAGTTCATTTTAATGAAAGATTATAACAATATATTCTTTTTTCCCTCCTAATAGAGCTAAGGGTTACTACTAAATTTACATTTAATATTTATTCCTTCATCATGGAATCAGCCATCCATTCAATAAAAATTTTTCAATATTGCATATAATAGTACAAAATTAGCATTGCTAGATCTACGTATGGCCCTACTACTTATAATTTTTATATATTTTCTTTTTGGGGGAGGCAAGGTCTCGCTCTACAGTCCAACACAGTGGCCTTGAACTCACTATGGAGCCCAGGCTGGCCTTGAACTCATGGCATTCCTCCTGCCTCAGCCTCCCAAGTGCTGGGATTACAGGCATGTGCCACCATTCCTGGCAATTTTTATATATTTTCTATCAACTCAAAATAAAAAAATTTAGAAATGCAAGTGTGCACTAGATTAATTAAACTGAAGTGGGGACCCCGAGTTGACCCCATTGGCCACTCGGAGTCACTTCCTCTGGGCGTGAGAAGGACAGCTGTCACACACGGAATGATGCCAATTTGAGTCCTTTATTAGCTGGCAGTCAAGAGTGGGCTCATGCACCAAAAACTCTCGGTGCTGATGGGACGCAGAAGGGGCTTATATCGGCAAAGACCACCGTTACATCAGAGTCACAAGAATGTTATGGAACTGTCGGTTAATACGTTCTTCAAGAAAAGCAATTTATTATTGCTAGCACTAGGTGCAGATTGTTCTGCTCCACAGAAGGTGGCTTCCTGTGGGGCTTGCAGAGAGCTAACAGTTCAGCAAAAGGAGGTTCCCCAGCAGGCCACCTAACAAGGAAGAGTTGGGATAAAATAGATGCCAGGTTCCCCCGGAGGCCATTTAACATGGAGGAGCTAAGGTAACACGGAGGCACTTTGGCCATCGCAAAACTTTAAGCAACTGTTAGTGCTCACTATCTTGGAATTTTGTGCTAATACTGGAAGACGTATAGGAAACACAATTGCCATGACTTAAATTCCCTTAGCTAGTTCTTTCTGCAAGAAATCTGCAGTGATCAATTGTTCCCAGTCTCAGTTTGTTCCTCACCATAGATCACTTGACCTCGAGTTTCTAAGCTCTATAAATAGACTTTCCATCCTAAGACGCTATAAAGATGCCATTCAGTTATTTTCCCCATGTCCACAGGTGAGTGTAATTGTCTTGGCTTTATTTCAGCAACAGATGTTTGTGCGTGTGTGTGTGTGGTCTTTTGAAGAGTTGACATAAAATAAAAAAGAGTCACGAAGTCCTTATCTGTGGTTAGCTATTTGTAAATATATTGGAACTGTAGTTCCTTTTATCGGGAGGTGTAACCTGGCCAAGTGTAATAGCCTTTCTTTTTATGGTGGCTAAACATCTACTAAATCCTTTCTATGTGCCTTTGCATGTGTTACCTTTTTAAAGGTTACAAAAACCTTGAGTTTGTAGTATTAACATCTCTATTTTATTGAAAGGAAACTGATGCAAAACGGAGTTAATGAACTTTCCCACAGCTACTCGGATGGTGAGCACCAGGCGACTTAAGAAATTCTACCCAGACACAAAGGCTCCAGATTGCTAAATATAGGCAAAAACGGGAGCAGGGACTCCAGCCAGACTCAGACTCCCCCACGCCCCGTGTCAGTCACCGCGGCCTAGATAGACAGCATCCGGCTCGAGGCTACTTGGACACACGGGAAAGACAGGCGGGCTCACATCCCGGCCGCCTTCTCCCTCTGTGGGGCGAGCCCCTTCCTGTGTTTACTGGCTGAGGACTTGTCCCTGCAAAACTAGTGGGGCTTCTCTCCAGGGAATATTCTTCAGCACAATTCAAATAACAATCTCTCTTTAGAACCCCGAAGTCTTATTTCTTTTGTAGTTCTCATGCATGAGTGTTCAGAGGGAAACCATGAACATGCTTATTTCCCTGAATTACTCAGGTAGCTAACCGGAAGGCCAGGCATTTTACTAAACTTCAGCACTGATGTCTACATGGTGTAGAGCTGTCACCCTGACCATTCGTTGGTCCCTAAGAAAATAAGATTCGCCAGTCTATTCAGTTCACTGTTTCATTGCCAGCAAAATCTCTAAGGGACAAACAATGCCTTTGATATATCGTTTCTTTTGAAATGTTTGTTGCTATCTATTTCTATTTATAAACTCACTGCTCGTGTAAATATTTTGTTGTGATTTTTTTCCAGAGATTATTATTCACATCCATGGAGGAAGAGAAGGAGGAGGGGGAATAGAGAAAGCAAGGGGAGAGGAGAGAGGAAATAGTGATGAGAGGAGAGAAGAAGGGAAGGGGGAGGGGAGAAGGAGATAGGAGGGGTGGGAGATTAGAGGTGGGAAGGGTGAGGAGGTAAGGAAAGGAGGGGAGAGAGATACATACAATACTCAAATTTCAACTCTTAGAATAATACCACCTATTTTCTGTGTAGTATATCTGCTATTTCTACCTTACTTCTGCTGTCCACATTGTTTCAACCTACTCCCCGTCCTAGCAGACCACCTGTATGGGCTACGCCAGGGCCCCTGGTTTACTCCCGAGTTCTGTCATTGGGTTCTGCAGGAGATTGGAAGGAGAGAGGGTAGATCAGCATATTTATCATTCCAGCTTCCTCTGTACCAAGTGCCTTGAGTTACCAAGTGTCGTGGCCCTTTGCAATGCAATGCATTATCAGTTCAAAACCAGGGTCTCCTCAAAGCCTTGCTAGCCTGGCTCCGCCATCCTTTCCTGCTCAGGGATGGTCAGTAACAGGTCACTTCCCACAAAGCCTGGATTAGCATAATATTCCTTATGGCTCCTCTTCATTAACAATCACTCGAACCTTCCTCAAGTTATTTTGAGTTTGCTGTTTATTTCCTAATGGGATTTTGACTGCTACGCTTCCTAATCATTCTTTTGAAGTGCTGTAATCTACTGACACAAAACTATGATCATTTCTGCCAAGAACATTTCAAAAATAAATCCGTACGGGAGGCAAATGTGGCACATTTTAACTCTGATGCTGCTCTTGACACCGAGGTTCTCTTGAAGCCGAGAATGTTCACGTCTTGCCCTGTCACACTGGTATTTTGCTCTTCATCAGGGAGGTTCATCCCCAGCCGTCTGTCCGGTCTCCAGTCCCTCAGGACTGACTTGTGTGTCATGCAGTAGTTTGTCTGCTTATGGCTGCGGTTATAATAATAGTGGAAGACAATGGCTTTTTGCCTTTTGCATCATGGATTTAAAAAAGTACAATTTTTAGAGTCTTTCTGGTGACGGTGTTTTAACTAAGGGGCTTCATTATATTTTTACATTGTGGAATTTTTTTCAATCGTATTAAATTTTGTAAATAAACTCAACATGTAACAGGTAAAAAGAGCTATAACAGAGGTAGCAGAGGTTTACTGTCTGATGTTGGATTAAGGGGCACACTCACTGCCTTCTCCTTAACCCCAAGGACTGCAGTCCAAAGAAATAGTAAAGTAACCCTGGGGTGCTGTAGACCACATTACATAAGTCACGCGGCTCATTCAAAAAGTTTACTCCACTGGTAGAAATTCTGGGTTCCAAAGTATGAGAAGCTGGGCATGGTGGCTCATGCTTGTAATCCCAGAACTTGGGAGGCTGAGACAGGAGGATTACTGAAAGTTTGAGGCCAGCCTGGGCTTTGTAGCAAGTTCAAGGTCAGTCTGAGCTACATAGTGAGATCCTGTCTCAAAGAACTAAGGTATAGGAGAGTATTCTACAGTAAGGAACTATCTTTGTAGGCTTTAAACCACATCAAAAAGTTACACCATTGATGTCGCAAAGATGGAAAATTAGATTTCCTTTTTTTCCCCCTTGTGACGTTGGAGATTAAACTCAGGGTCTTGCAAATGTGAGGCAAGCACTGCAGCACTGAGCTACATCTCCAGTCTAAAGATGGCAGATTAGGAAGGGCCCGGCTCTAATTCTTCCATAGGAGCATTAAATAAACAAGTAGAAACCGATTCCGTTGACTTCAGGGGCTCTCCAAAGAGCTGTGAACCATCTTCAAGAACCATTCGCTCTCCTAAGCATGAAAAATTCATACTTCAAGATGGTAGGAGATTCTGTGAAATAAGCAATCATCTCATTTGATGCAGAAAAAGCATTTGATAAAATTCAGCATTATTTTATGATAAAAACTCAGGGAATTCGGAAGGTAAGGAAACTCCCTCAACATTATAAAAGCCATATACGGAAAGCCCACATTTCTCTCCGTGCTCCATGGCGGGACATCAAGAGCATCTCTACTGAAGTCAGGAGTGGAGCATGGTGTCCACCGTCACCATTTCATTTTGACGTAGCGTGAGTCTTCACCAGAGCAGCTATCAAACTGGGAAGGAGGAAGTAAATGTATCTTTTTTGTAGAGAACGTGTTTTTATATGTAGAAAATCTTAACAATTTTATACATACACACACACACAATTGTCAGAAGTAATCAACCAACTCTGTAAAGTTAAAGGTTACAAAATCAGCACAGAAATCAGTTTTCTCTCTAAACACTAATAACAAGCAATCTGCAATGTAAATTCTGAAAACAATTAAAAATAAAACAATTTCATTTACAGTAGCATCAAAAAAAGAATAAAATACTTAGGAAATAACCAAGGAGGAAAAGAATTTGTAGACTGAAGATTTAAAAAGGTTGCTCATAAAACACATACATGACTGGAAAGGCATACAGTACTATGTTCTTGGATTGCAAGAATCAATATTTTATTTGTTCGCTTGTTTTCAGACAGGTCTTTCTAAGTTTCCTAGGTTGGCCTCCAATTTGCCATCCTCCTGCTTCAGGCCCCTGAGTAGCCCTGGTTACAGTCCTGTGCGCCCACACCAGGCTGAAAGATTAGGATCAGCAGTGTGTTGATGCTTCATTGATTGCTTCTGTTTCAATCCATGCTCTGCTGGCTTGAAGAGAGGACCATCTTGGCAGAGTGGCATGACAGAGGAAAGTTGTTCAGCGAAAGCATCACAACCAGGAAGGGGAGGGAGGGAGCGAGAGAGAAAGAGGCCAAGAAATCCACCCTCCACAAGCACGCTCAGTGATCCCCTCCTATAACTGGACCCCGCCTCATAATGGCATTATAGCTAAGAATTCATCAATAGATCAATCTACTGATGAATATAGTGCCCTCACGATCTTATCCACTTCCTCTGAACATGAGTCTTTTGGGAGACATTTTATTTATTTTTAATTTAATTTTATTGGTACATTTTAGACATACATGATGACAGCATTATCACAGAGAATTTGTACCTGCACGTGATATATCTTGATTCTTCTTTTTTCTCATTCCCCTCCCCTTTCTTCAACCCGTCTCCTTATTTACAAAGGCTTTGTTTCTATTTTTCCTTCTATTTTCTTTTTTTCTTTTCCTTTCCTTCCTTTCTGGGGGACGTTTTAGGTCTAATCATAACACAACCCCAAAGGATCTATAGACTAAAGTAATATAACTTGCTTTATATTTTTGAGTCTTCTTGGAACCGTACTCTGAAAGCGGGTCTATCAGCACCAAGAGCAGTCACTCTGCAGTACAGCTGCAATTTCCTAGTAAGAGCGTCAGTCTTGACAACTCTGGAGCCAAAGTGACCCACAGAGCATGGGACGAAAACGATTCCCCAGGTCAGTTACTGCCTGTGGCCCTCCAGGAAAGACACACTCCAGGCAACCTGACTCTCCTAGTGAGGCAGCCCCCGGGTCTGACGGGGGAGGCTGCCTGATGGCTATGGTCCTCGCAGCTGGGCATCATGCCCTCTCTCAAGGAGGATCTAAGCAGTGTGTCTTCTTGCCCACCAGCGTCTATGCCTGCACTGCTTGGGGTACTTACATACTGGAAAAGCATTCCTCCAACCTTCTGACGCAGCTTCCTCCACCGACTTTGGATCCACAAGTACTTACTGTGGTCTCCCTCCTCCAACACCTATTCTAGGTATCCGTGAATTTTAGTAATTTCAATAAAAATAGCTTTTCAGACTGTGATTGCTGCACTTTTCCATTTAATATAACAAGAAAGCAAGAGAGTATCAAGGGATGCCCAAGTTAGAAATTAAATATATTCCTCCTTGCTTCCATTGTGAATCAGTAACCCCCTCCATGGTGAATGGTAATTACTGGCTGATGCCTGGCTCTTTTTAGCTTTGGTATTTGTCTAACGTATCTAGATAGCTGCCATAACTTACATTTCAGTGGGGGTCCTTTTGTGTCCTCCAGAGAATGTGCCTCCTTTTTGGGGACTATGAACTCTTAATACTGCAGAGGCAAGCGTTGTGGGCATGAGAAGCACAAATTATTCCAGTGCGTAATTGGAATTGTGTGTAGGTAAGACCACTCCTGCTCTTACTTCTTGATTCCTATGTCCATTTATCTGCTCTTTTGGAGGGGCAGCACCATGTAAATTCTCCAATTCAAGGTATATACTGTATGCCGTGTTGTATATAGGCAGCGTCTTCTAGAAGAATTATATCTTGGCTGATGCTTCAAGAGGATGCTCCCACCTTCCATGAGTGCAGTGTTTTCTGGAAGATTTAATATGTGATAAGATCGATGGGCCACGAGTTCACATCCACATATTCTTTATTATAAAGTGGGATCTTTGGTGGTTGTGATATTTTGTGGCATCACATACAAGTAGCTCAAACAATATTATAAGTCTTTGGATGGCAGTATTGTTTGAAATCTCAAGGAAAGAGAAAGGAAAAAATACTAAGAATATTATCTATTTCTAGAAAAACAAACATTTGGTCTGTATATTGCTAGTTAATGATGCGGCAGGTGTCTGGTTGGTCTCGTTGAGGATGGTGACACATCAGGGATTCAGTGCTGTTTGTTGTGGCCAGTGACAGATGCTGGCTAATATCAGTTGGCCAAATCATTTTGTGTACTTGCAGCTTTAGTGCCTTGTTTGTGATTGTTAATTTCTTGTGTGTGCTGCTAACATGTGAAACAAAAATCCTCGTATGTAGGAGCCCCTCCTACAGGTCCGGCCAACACTTCTGATCCGGTATTTTTCCCTCTGGATCTTCCAGTCTTTCTCTCCCAGGCCCTTGATCACCTAGTTAAATGGATCACTAGTGCTCACGAGTCTTCTCCTTGGATCTGATGACATTTTCGGTTTGGTGTCTTGGCAGCGTAGAGAGTTCTGGCCACTTGACTCTCCTGATTGTTGTATTCGTTGCCTCACAGGCCCAGACCTCAAACAAGGACTCATTCAGCTCCCTAGTAGGTTTATGGCTATTATCATCCAAGCCATAAGGGCGAATCCAATTGGCGCACCTCTGTGTCCATCACACATACTTAATATGACAATATAAATTCAATAACTACTGTGTTAATTTACTGAGGAATTATTTTTGGCTCGTGTTTCCTCTGACTTGAACAGAGGCAAAAGACTAAGTTTTTCTAAGAATTCTTATTACGATTGATTTCTGGCTTAACTCTTTTCTTTCTTTTTTATTTTTTTCATCAATGGGATTTAAATGATCTTTGTGACACCCAATAAAAGTTTCTACTGATGATCCAGACAAGTTATCAGTAATACTATATTTGTTTATAAAGAGCAGGCACACCTATTTCTTTTGTCCTAATCCTTCAGTGGTCCCGTACTACTTCTAGAATAATCAAATAACATATCCTAATGGATAAACTAAGCTTATGAATATTGGCACATAAACATTAAGTTTATGAACACTGGGAGTCAGAAGAATGAAAGCATTTAAAAACTTTCTGAAATAAATTATATGGGCATTTATAACCAATGTTATTAAATAGTTCATTGGGGAGAGAGAAGAGTCATGGATGATGTCGATACTTCCAGTCTAAGCTAAATGAAAAGCTGTACCATTCTCTGTGAAAGAAAACAAAGCATGTATAAAAGTTGTTTTTGAATAGATGTTAATCTCTTCTAATTGGCTCTGATCTATTTGATAAGTATGTTAATTCATCTTTGTACTCTCCAGTATTTACTGTAATATGCTGCATATAATATGAGTTTCAAAAAGTATTTGATTTATGTGTGGGTAAGATGTGCTACCAAAATTTTATCAACAGCCTTACAAATCTGTTGAGGCTATTAGAGCAAAGGAGAAACTAGTTAGAGCAAAAGGACTGTTTTAAAAATCTTAACACTTTGCCAGGCATAGTGGCACAGGCCTGTAATTCCAGCACTTGGGAGGCTGAGGCAGGGGGATCACTGTAAGTTTGAGGGCAACCTTGGCTACATAGTGAGTTTAAGGCCAGCCTCAACTACATAGCAAGACTCTGCCTCAAAAAAAAAAAAATCTTAACACTCAGATATACAAGTAGGAATCTCATAATGCACTACTACTATCAAGGCAAAAAATTAGTGATTTTGCCTCCTCCTTTTTGACTCCAAATCCCCAAGAATATAATTTCTATTGTCTTTAAAAGCTATTCTTCAGGGTATATGAGTGAGCCAGGGGTGTGGCTGAAAGAGAAAAACTTGTTCATTAACCGCTTGACAGACCTCAGCTAAGGATAACCACCTAGCTCAGGAGCATGGTCAGTCTTCTCCAACTCATGTGCTGGGACAAGGAAAAAGCAATTAAGGAAAGAGGAGACCATTCTAGATAGAAATGGTAGCAGACACAAGGGTGGTGATTTTGAAAACTAAGGTGGAAAACCAAACATTCTTCTCTTTGCATTGTTAAGACTCACGAGAACCCATGACTGCAGGTGGCACCACATCAGCAGCCTGTGAATAAGACAACTGCCACCCTTGGAAGATGTCCAGCTCAGAGTCTAGACAGGTGGCTCTCCCTGAGGGGAGATGACAAGATACTTGGCACTAACCCTATTGTGGAGGGAGAACAGAACCCCTTTTGGGCAGTGGCGGCACTCAGGAGCACTAATTCACTTAGTCCTGGACTGCTAGAATTTTCCTTTGTTGGCACTAGTTTAAAGGCAAGATCATTAAAGTAGCTCTTTTGCTGTTCTGTGTCTCTTACTAACACAAATAAAACATTTCTGGTCACCTTATTTATTCTTTCTGCTTGCCTGACAAAGACAAAGAGTTTCAGTCTCATCACAGCACATCCCACAGCAACAAATGGTTGTTATTGTAAATAGGTTAGTTTACGTCTATCCTCTTCGTTAAAAACAAAGAGTAGTTCATTCTCCCTGCAGGCAGAGATACGGGCTTTATAAGGATGCTGGCAAAGTGCATAATGAAAAAGAGAATTTGGGATCAGGTGCCAGTGAGAGAAAAGATTACAGTTCACAACAGAATGAGCCTTAGGAAGGAGAGTTATACCAAAGCACTTTGCTAAATGGGCTAAATACGTACAGTGGAAACAGAGTGACTTGGTCCTACGAACCTTACAGAGGGAAACCAATCTTTACATAATTGTATGATTGCTAACACTAAGGCCAAAAAAAAAAAAAACATGCCATTTTGTTTCCATAGAAAATTATAATTGAATATCATGCATTCCTATATAAAATAATGTATTTTATACATGTATGCATATGTGTTCATTAATATATATGAAGAAGGAAAACGAGGCAGTAAGATTAGGTCAAAAGTTTTGAGGTTTTTAATGCTTTCCAAAGAGTACAACCTTTTCCTTTGTGAGCAAAAGTGTTTTGAATGCTGAACTTTCAGTCGTAGAGCATAACCCCTTGATTAATTGGCATAGCTTAGAGACAGGCTTTTAAGCAAATACCGTGTGGGGAGACTAGACTAAACCTGGAACCTAAACATTTTTCTCAGCGGTATTTACCTTTACTTTGCGTTGGCTGTGTTTACCAATGAATCTAAAAAATGTCATTAATTAAATCACTGCTTAAGAGGAGAATTCAGAAGAAAAATAAATGTAAAGAGTCACATTACTCAAAGGTACCCAAATGGATTTGTAGGAAAATGGCAAAAGCACAGAACAAAGTCTCCAAAGACATTTATCAGTGCAATGTTCATTCAAGTAAACTGGTAAACTCTACATCTGTGGAAAACAAATGATCTTAAAAGCCATGCCTCCTGGCGTTATAGATTTTTATGATCACAAACTTCAGAGCTGTTTTCTTTTCAGTTAGGGAGTTCTGGTTATCCCAACAGGCGTGTCAAAGTGTGTACATTTTTTAAAGAGCCTGATAAATAGAGGAGCAATCTGTCATCTCTGATGTTATCTATGATAGCAAAATTCTGGGCAAATATTTAAATAAATAACCACGAGCTACACTTAAATTATGGGCTATAGAAAGTATTTGCGATTATCCTTTGGAATTTTCCAAGAAAGAAAGGTGCTTTCCCACCCTTAGCTCATAATTTTCAAGACTCTCTGGAGTTTGTGGATCGAAATAAGGCAAAATTCCCAGAGGCCATTCAGGGCTTTTCAGTGGAGTTGGGCGTTGAATCTTGGCCTATGTGGAATTCCTTCAGCCTGAAAGATGTGCTTGGACCCTGATAGTCCTTTTTTTTTCAATTCAACACAACAATTCTAGTCATTTTGTCTTCCTAACACTATGGTCAAAATGTGTGTTTTCAGATTTTCAGACATTTCATTTTTAGTGGTTAATTGTTAGTCAATGGTATCTTGAATCAAGATTTATTGGTACATTTTAAGGTATACATAATAATTGCATTCATTATATTTAATTTGTACTGGCACATGATATATCTTGGTTTTATTTCCCCCATCCCCACCCCTCCCTTCAACTCCTTTTCCCCTCCTTATTTGTGGTAGATTTATTTACATTTTTCCATTTTTTCTTTTTTTTTTTCTGCTTCCTTCCTTCCCCCTCTGCCCTCCCTAGTTCTCCTTCCCATTTAAATATTTTCTTTCTTTTTCACAATATCTATTATACATTTTTGCCCTTATTTACATGTGTGGTTTCTCATACCAGAGAAACAATGCAATATGTACTTATGTGTGTCTGATTTATTTCACTTAAGAGTATGTTCTCAAGGTGCACCCAATTACCTAGAAATGTTTCAAGTTTATCCTTTTTATGGCAGAGTAGTACTCCATCGTATAAAAAAACCCAAACCTGTGAACCAATGGACTTAATGGATGTCTACAGAGTGTTCCACTCCACAACATCAGAATACACATTCTTCTCAGCTGCACATGGGATGTTCTCCAAAATAGACCACATATAGCTCATAAACCATGTTTAAGTAAATGGGAAGGAACTGAAATTATCCCATGCATAGTATCAGACCATAGTGCAATAAAATTGGGAATCAATGACAAAAGAAACCACAAAAATTACATAAACACGTGAAAATTAAACAACACCCTCCTGAACAATAGATGGGTCACAGATGAAATTAAAGAAGAAATTAGACCATTTCTACAATTAAATAATAATGCCAATACAACATACTGGAACTTGTGGGATGCAATGAAAGCAGTACAATGAGGGAAATTCATAGTGTTGAATTCCCATATTGGAAAAACAGAGTGAGCTCAAATAACCTAATGTTGAACCTCAAACTTCTAGAAAAAAGAAGAATAAATCAAGCCTAAAGCTTGTACAAGAGAGGAAATTATAAAGCTCAGATCTGAAATTAAGGCAGTTGAGACTAAGAAAACAATACAAAGAATCAATGAATCAGATTTGGTTCTTTGAAAGATCAAATAAAATTGACAACCTGCTAGCCAATCTTATCAAAAAATGGGAAGAAAAGACTCAAATCTATGCAAGTAAAAATGAAAAGCGTAAAGTTGCAACTGCCCCTGCAGAAATCTAGATGATCAGCACCTACTTCAAGAACCTATACTCAAGCCAGATGGGAAACCCTGAAGAAATGGACAGATTCCTGGATACATGCGAATTACCGAAGATGATCAAGAAGAAATAAAAATACTAAAAAACCCCAATATTGGCCTTTGAAATTGAGGAGGTAATTAAAAACCTACCAAGAAAGAAAAGCCCAGGTCCTGACAGATTCATAGCTGAATTCTACAAGAAATTTAGCAAAGATCTAATGCCACTAGTCCTCAAACTCCTTAAAGCAATTGAAAGGGAAACAGTGCTCCCAAATTTATTCCTGGAAGCAAGCATTACCCTGAAACCAGAACCAGAAAAGGATCCAACCACAAAAGAGAAGTATGGGCCAATCTCCCTCATGAGCATAGACGTAAAAATTCTCAATGAGATACTAAGTCAATGGTATCTTGGATTGCTTGTGTGACGGGGTTGCAATTTGTGTTTAACTGTTGCCACCTTACATAAGTATAACCTTTTCTCTTTTTTTTGCCTCAAATGTTTCTCTATAGCTGATGTCTAGGCATTTGTTCAAGTAGCTGGCAAAATGATACAGTCAGAGAGGGTCATGGTGGCGTGTCTTATTGGTGGATTTTTCATAAGTATCAGGAATTCAAAATTTAATCAGGAATGTTGTACAAAATCCTTTCTGGATCTTTCTCTGTTAATGAAATAAAATCATGATAATTTCGTGATGAATGTTACTCTGTGTTCAATATTATTTTGTATTTTAAATGAAAATTAACACATTGACACAGTATTTCAAAGACCAGATATTATTAGACATCAATGTATACTACTTGTAGTGAAAATTTGTCATTTTAACCATTGGGCCCATACTTTATATAAATCCTCAATTAGTCTTCATGAGATTTTAATACTGTCAATATAGGTAGATGCTGATTTGAATACAATTATAATATGTTATGATTTACAAAGTGATTTACAAAGTCATTTCAATTGCATGATCTCTGAGTTTCAATATTGTCCTACAGTTTACAGGTCTATTGTTATTATATTATGAAAAGTATTATTTAGAGATAGTACATGATTTACTCAGCAGCAAAAAAAGTTAAGGGTATATGGAGATTTATCTGTTTTCTGACCATGAGATCAGTGAGAAATAGATATTTATTGAACACATATTATCTTCCAGATACTAGAGTTAACGAGCAAGATAGAATCTCCTTTTGGAGACTATAGTCCCCTAAGTGGAGACAGATTAACCAAAAGCATGCAAATAGTGTAACAAGCAAATAAAACAATTAATTTCAAATGTATGTGAAACCAGAATAATGCGTCAGCCCTTGGAGGCAGGAGAAAGCTCATTGTCATAGAAGGAGTAACCACAAGAGGCCTGAAGAGAAGTCATTTAACCCATAAATTATGAGAAGAAACAACTGGGTGTGGACTCTAGGAGGTGTTCTATGCCAAGGAGCCTAACATGTGAACAATCATGGTGTGTTTGAAGGAAATGATGAGATGTAGGGTTGAAGGATAAGGATGAAGATACAGACAGATGGGGGTTCTGCAGGATGTTTACAATGTTTTGTGGTTTCAGTGGAAAGTCACTAGAAGATTTTGAACACAGTTGTAATTGGATTTATGGATCAGGAAAACCACTCAGGTGTAGCGCATTGGTGGATGACTTATGAGGACAAAATTGAGAATGCACAAAAGATAGTAGTCTACAGAAATAATTCAGTGAGGTAGGATGGTGCCTTGATCTATAGTGGTAAAAATTAATATAGCGAGGAACATTAGGATGTGGGGTGCATTTTGTATTAGACTGACAGCATAGGATGTGGAGGGTAAGAGAAAAAGAATCAGGAAGAATTCTTGGTAATTTTTATTCTGAGTAAATGAATATATGGATATAATTTTCTAAGAACAGCTTATGATGTCTAGGTATATTAATTTAACAAATACTTGCTGAGCACATATTGCCAGCACATGACTATGAGACATTGGAGATGTAGTTGTAAAGACGAAAGAATTAGTCCTTATCTTTTTGCAGCTAATTTTCTCATGGGGAAGACAGACAACAAATAAGTTTATGACAAAAAGTGCTATTTGCTATGGAGGAAAACAATGTTGTAAGGAAATTAGGAAGTCTTAAAACCGGGCTGCTCTTTTATATAGGTTGTTGGGAAGACCTCACAGTGAGGTGATGTTTGCAGAAGGATTTAACTAAAGTAAGGGAGTGAGCCATTCTGATAGGATAGATTACTGGCTATGTCAGGTATTCTATATGTACAGATATAGATACAGCTATAGATAGATATTGATATGTAGGTGTATATAGCATATAGGTACATATGTGTAGGTATATATATGTAGAAAACTAAAAGACTGTGGTCACACAGTCAAATGTGCTGAAAAGGGAGGGAGAGGACAACTGTGTCAAATCTGGCTGAGAGAGGAGGCATCATGGTCATCGGTCTGGGTAAGGCTGAAGTTCTTAGTGATTCTGAGCAAAGCCAATTTAATGAAATGGTGAAGATGAAATCTCAACTGCAGTGGATGGAGCAAGAAATGTAATGTAAGGAAGAGGAAACAATGAACGTAGGAAAATCTTGACAGGCTTTTCTATGAAGGAGATCCAATACCCTTGTGTGGTTGGAAGCTCATACAGGATCACAGGAGAGTTTATGTTTTACTGTCATGATGGCCACAATTTGACATGCTTCTAAACTGAGAAATGACCTAGTATAGTAGGAGAAATTGATGATATTGGAGGGAAGAGTGCTAATTTCAAAGCCTTTCAAGGAGTGTTAAATTCAAAGCCATCATATTATAAAGGCAAGAAAACATAGAATCTAAGGCAAAAGAAGAGGGGGTGGAGTTAGCTAGAAAATGTGAAATTAATTTCATAAAGAGAGGAAGGAAAGCAGAAGTGTGTGAGGAGGTTGGATATAGTGGTAGTTCAAGGAAATTGGTGCTACAGTTAGCTTTTTTTTTTGTTGTTGTTTAGGCTTATCTATTTTTTTCAATGAAGTATAGACTGGGAATTGGTAACTGAATACTTGAGGGAGTTAAACTTTAGGTTTAGGAGAAGAACATATTCAACGAGTTGTCTAAGAGCATGAAAATGAGTTTGCTAGAGCAGGCTTAAATAACTATTAGAGTGAACATGAATTTATAGCAAGTCCAATCAGCAAATGTGTAGAGATTGGCTAATAGATTGGCTAATGCTTTTAGACTGTTTGGGGGAAGCTGGGTCAAATTAGGTTATACTAGGGTTGAGGTTCGAGTCCAGTACAATGAAAGAAGGATTTTTTTTAAGGGAGTCATTAATTTTGGACCATGAAATATGTACTTTGCTCCATGATCCCCCAAACCACACACAGAAGTGTGATTCATTAATTCCCTAGGCAGCACCAAAGCCAATCAAGTTAACAACTATATGATATAATTATATAACTGTATGTGTATATATGGAGAGAGAGAGAGAGAGAGAGAGAGAGCATGTGCCCATCAAAAAAATGTATACATTGTCAACAGTTTGCTGTACTAATGAATGTCTGGAAGCTGACGGCCACTGCTTTGAGCATCTCTTGTAATTGTATGGACCAAAGGTAACTTGTATTAATCTCATAATGTCCCAATAAATTTAGTATTATAATATAAAAAAAGAAATATATACTTTCTAAGAAAGTGAGAACTTACAGGAGGATTATGGAGAACAAAAGAAGTGAATGGTGAATAGATTGAAATGAGCTGTAGGAAATAGTATAGAAATTATCTAAGTAACTATCAATGAATGGGATGACTGAAATGGAAATTTTTGAGGCAGCATACTCAGATACACAGCCATACGTGGGTGGTTGAGGTAAGGAGGAGGAAGGATTGTTGGCCCCGAACAGTTTGGAGGTAACAATGGTAAACAATGAGGAGACTTCTCTATTTCTAGACCATGGGTAGTAGAAGACAGATGCCTTTACTCAGAGAGAAGAGAAAGAAATGTCTTCAGGCATGATTCAGGTTTCATTTAGAGCAAAAAAGGGGAGGGCAATTTTCTCAGATATAATTCAGAATATAAGAAACATTGCTAAGAACATACTAGGAGATCTAGAAGCCATTGTGGAAGCATTTGGGAGGGCGGAGAGAGTTGAATGGTGAAGTCAGAGTACAGCATTTTAGAAGAGTAGAGTCCTTGGCTCCATGCTATTTCATGGGGTTTGGATTTACGTTGATGACTGAGGGGAACAATGTCATGAGACATGTTGAGTTTGATTAAGATCACTTGGTATTGGAGGTTTTGGTGGGTGGTTGGTGTACTTAGACGCACAGGGCAATAGGAATCATGCGAGGTGAGACCTTGTGTTATTGGTCTCACTTATTATTTAACCTAAACTTAGTATTTTCCTTTTTGTTATCTGGGAGTCCTATAACATAATATTTCTTAAAGGACCTATTTTATACATGAGTATATTAAATCCTATGTTGCAGTACAGGAGAAGAAACCCGGCTTATAAGGCTTTTGAAATACACAGAAAATGAAAAAGAAAAACAGGGAAAATTAAGGTTACTTTATACAATGCAAACTGTAGATTTATATGAAGTGGGAATGCATAAGATAGGGTTGCTAAAAAGTACTTGAAGAATGGAAATTTTAAGTAATGCCTGGAAGAGACTTTGCTTTGCTAGAAAATAAAGTATAGGGTATTTTAGTCTGGTTGTTGTACTTACAATGATTAGAGAACATTCAAGTTAACTCGATTTGTTGTAAGGCTTCCCTTGGGAAAAACAAATGGATTCCCATGGAAATTGGGGGGGAAAATCATGCAAAGGTCTTACTAAACCTGAAGTTTGATGGAGGAAGGGCTACCTTCTCAAGATCTCTTAAAAGTTCAGAATTTGTAGTTTATGAGTTTTTATCCTCTAAGACTTTAGTATCACTTTTCTGTACTCAGAGTTTTGTAGCAATTGTTTCTCCAGCTTTTCTTGGCGAATTTCTTATACTCTATTGTGGTTGCTAACAGAAAGTATCTGATTAAACCTCACGTCAGGGCAAGTGATTAAGCATACATGGGTATACTGCCTCTAACCAGGAACAAATCCTTTAGCTGACCAAGATTGGGCATAAGAGGGATGTGACCATGTGACTGCCTGAGGGTGGGCATAATCTTTTAGAGGAAGATATGGGAAAGCAAGCAAAGATCTCTCTCTCTACTATGCTATTTGAGGGTGGAAAAAAATGTGAAAAAATGCCTGAAATTATTTATATTTTTAAATTGAGGCATGGTCAAGAGCATTCTGAATTCATGTATATCTAGTTTTATACTTTCTATTTTTGCATCACGTGATGTTCCATTTTGACTCATATTCTAGAACTTCTTTACAACCTTATACAATGAATTGCACGTAGTAGAATGATTTAATAAGACAGTGCTCAGAAGACTGACTTACTGCTTTTCCCCACCCTTCCTACACACTTGTTGTGAGGCTACATAGGGAGGGAGTATATTTGATAGGAAATTTATAACTTAGTACTAAAATATGTTTGTCCTTAGATTTATATCAGATGATCAGAACAGAACAGAGTGTGTTTTATTACTACAATGAGTGTAATCCTTAACACAGCTCCAGCCACAGCTCTAGCAGGAGGAGGCCTGAGGTAGCCTGAGGAAGACGGGTTTGGGAACACGCATCTTTGACTCTTTTTCCCTTTCTCTTTCTTCCCCTGAGAAAATGGAATTAAACACATGTGTTTAATGGTTTAATCAGATACGTTCTGTTAGCAACCACAACGGAATATAAGAAATTCGCTGAGGAAAGCTAGAAAAACAATTGCTACAAAACTCTCAGTACAGGAAAGTGATACTAAAGTCTTAGAGGATAAGAACGCATAAAACCTCATAAACTACAAGTTCTGAACTTTTAAGAGATCTTGAGCATCTCGTCCTTCCTCCACCAAACTTTAGCACTGGCACTTTCCACACACGCAAACTTCTAATCTAACTTTATACAAATAAAAAAGTTTCCACACATCTTGCAAATAAAATGAAAACTCTTAAAATTTACCTAATAAATGACATATGGCCTCCCAGTTTCCCTGGTATTTGTTGTCCTTGAGGATAATCGGGAAGGCTGCTAATACCAGTAACAAAAAGTAACAATGATATCCACAAAATGATAAACACTTGCAAATTGTGTAACATCACATAATTACAAATCTCCTTTCCTCCCTCCCTTGCTCTCTTCCTTCCTTCCTCTCTCTCTCTCCCTCTCTCCCTTTCTATAATTTTGAGACGAAGTCTTGCTAAATTGTCCCAAATAGCTTTGAACTTTCGACCCTCTTGCCTCAACCTCCTGAATAATTCTAGTTATTCAGGAGGCTCAAATATTTCCACTTGTTATGACAGTCATTCTTACCTACATCTAAATTGCTAACTAAAATTCTCACAGATTTCTACTTTTGGAGTTTTAATTTTTGGAGTAGAATTTACCAAAACTCCCATTTCACTTACGTTCCATTTTTCCCTGAAGACAGAACTGAACAGGTAGAATGCTAATTATCATCTTGGCTCAGAGGACTAATCAGGATTTTCTACGGCCATCAGGTTAGTTGACAACTATGTGATGAGGCTTTGGTCCTGCTCAGGAAAACTCGTGGATCTATTTTCTCTTGAAGCACAGCAGGCACCGGCAAACTTGGTGTGTGACAAACCAGGAATCAGGCCCTCGCTAGCACCAGACCTGCTGACACCTTGACTCCAAAACTTCTAGGCTACAGAGCTGTGAAGAATTAATTTCTGTTGTCTCTAAGTTTCCCAGTGTATGCCGTTCCACAATAACAGTGTAAGTGGACTAAGACCGTTCACAGTGATGGTTCCATATGAAGAAAGGATGAAAGGACTCAACATGGGCCAACGCGCCTCTGGTCTTTGCTTTCAGCCCTGCTCGAGCCCACCTCTCTGTTCCCTTCATCTGAGAGCCCGGATTAATCTCTCTCATTGGCTGCATTCTTAGTCCGTGTCGCTTTTCTCCAGGACTTGTATTCACAGGAAATTTTCACCTCTCATTGATCCTCCTTATATGTTGTAGAACAGAGAAGTCTAGGAAGGTGTAAAGAACGAACAAGTACAGCAACAAATGTTTTCCCCTCTTCCACTTACAGTCACAAGCACTGGCCACAAGCGTTCCTCCTGGCCACAAACTTCAAGCTGGTACCCCCGGGGCTGTGTTTCCTTTCTTTCTTCAGGATGAGTGTGAGTTGGAGTAGGAAATGGAAGCACAGACTTTGTTCTCTCTTGGCAAGTCATTTGCTTTAAGTGAGGCTCATAAGAAAGATCAAGGACAGGTTGAAGAGCAGCAGATCACTGAAATCTCTCCGGGATGTGGAACTGCTTACAAGATAGTTGCAATTATTTTGTTTTTCCAACTTGACCTGTCTGCTAGGAGTTTTGCATTAGAAAGTCAATATGAGAGAGAGACAGGGTGCAAGGGTCGGGGGAGAGAGAGAGAGAGATAGTATAAATATGAAATTAAATCTACTCTGAAGATAGCAGGTCTGAAGTTAGGGAACTTTTTGTTTTTCAAAAAAATCAAATGGCAAGGCAGCTCACCCTACTACATCTAAGGCAGCTCACTCTGCTACTTTACTACATTTTTAGCACGATGGAATGACAGTAGTAGGTTTTAAATTTATGAGAAAGAGGTTCTTTTATCACTTGCAACTCTGACAATTTTAGGTTCTGACAAGAAACCAAGCAAATTTGATTTTATCTGGTAATTTGAAGAAGGCATTTAAGGATAGAAAAGCTAAGGGGCTGGGAATTTAGCTCAGTGATTAGAGTGCTTGCCTTGCAAGCACAAGGGCCTGAGTTCGATCCCCGGCACCACAAAAAAAAAAAAAAAAAAAAAAAAAAAAAAAAAAAAAAAAAAAAAAAAAAAAAAAAAAAAAAAAAAAAAAAAAGATAGAAAAACTAGACTAAAGTAATAATGCTTTAGTGATAGTAGAATGTTTCAATTGAAATTAATCTGTGACAAAAAGTTGCTGTTATTTCTATTTCTATTATTTCAAATGTAGAGAAATTATTCAGTATAAAGTGCCATCCAAAGAATAAAAATGTGCACTCTAGGGGAAGGGAATAAATCACCCTGGTTTTTAATGATATTTCCCCCTCAAACTACCAAAAAATGTAAAATTTAGCTTCATCTACACTATCTTAGGATTATATAAAAAGTGTAAATTTCCTTAAATGTTCCCTCAGTAACATCTCCAGTGTAAGCACTACTAGTATTTTGATGTGTCTCCTGGATATTGTCTGTCTGTCTCTCTCTCTCTTTCCCTCCTTTTGTTTTTGCAGTGGCATAATGTTCCAATGCTTATAAATATACATTTTAAAAGTAAGGCATAAAACATATGGGTTACTTTTATTGCCTGTATAAAATAGTGATGGGGCACGAAAATATTAGCGGCCAGCTGAGCCCTCTCAGATGTGTGAGTTTTAATACTTTTTCTACTGAGACATGAAAAGTACGAAGGAGATGAAAAGCAAAGCTTCCAATCTCACTTCACGAGGAGGGACTACGTTGCTGAAGGTGCACCTATTTGAATATTTGTGTTTGAATAACACCTCATGTTCTCGTCTGCTAAGAGTAGATAGTCCATCTACATGAGCGTACTCATGTGCAGAGGGGGCCTTCCTGGGTGGGACAAAGAGACAAACCTACATTATTATACTGAGAAATGACACACAATCATATTTGGTCAACTCAAATGACCCCTTTCCCCCAAATGTCCTTATGGAAGAAAATGATGACAGAACCCATGTTGGAGGAGTCTGGAAACCTGAGTGCACGCTTAGCAATGAGTCCTGCTGTGAGGGCACAGCAGATTTTGAAACTCACACCAGGTGGGGCAGTGGGGGTGTTTTCAAGACCTGGGATTGAGCGACTAAGCATGTGAGTACAGAAAAAAGCTACAAAATTTGGGGGCTCATGCAATTTTTTTGTGGGCTATTCCCTGTATGACTGGAACAGTTAGGAACTGAATAGGAATGTGGTAATTATTTATCTCATCTCATATAATAATGCTACTTGGGTAGTCAGATCGCTGCAGAAACAGAGGTGCCAGTTGTGGTGTGATGAGGGCGAAGACATTAGTAATTCAACTGAGCATCATGTAGAAAGACTGGTGGTATTAGTAATGATGTATGAGTAGGTTTTCGGCTCTAAGGTGGAACTTGGGGAAGAAGCCCAACAAGGCTGGAAAGTAAAACCATAGTCAGAGGAGGCGAAAGGCTAGAACTGATGAGCTAAGTCTTATATGAGAAACCCCAAAGACATCGAAAGAAAGATTTGGAGTGCCAAGACTTGAGTACTGTTGGATGTTAATGTTACTGTTCACACACTGTGTTTGATGTATTGTGTGTTGGTAGCGAGAGTATCCCTCACATCACCTGAGCCGAGTCTTGAAGATTTTCATAGAAAGTAAATCAGAATTTTTAAAAATTTGTACAATCATTTAATTGACAGAAAATGCACCAGATTTATCTCTTTGTAGTTTAGAAAGATTATCATTTCTGTGCTTATTCGTTTGCCTTTGTTTAACTTCCCAGACAGGAGCCTTAACTCTAAAACTAAGCTAATAGTTTGACACATATTGATTTTTGAGACTTTGTGGCTATCTTGTGTTAGTGTGTGCTATCAGATTATGATTTATGGTTTTAAAATGTTTTAGATAACTAAAGCTTATTTTCTAACGTCATAAAACTTATTTTCAGCAACTGAATTTTTTTTTTCTGGCTCCGCAGAACAGTTTAGAGAGTGTCTCACAATCTGTCTTATGCATCATAAAACAAAACATACAACTGCATTGAACGATAAGAAAGCGACACCACATTTTTCAGACCTAAAGATGTGGGAACTGCAACCACCACTTTACAGGAGTATAACGAGTCTGAGATATGAGTATGAGTACAAGCTTCGTTCATAGAGCTGATACACTGTGGCCCCAAGAAGTTTTCTGAACTCCTCAAACCTCAGACTGTTCCTCAAGGGACATTGGAGACCTTCGTTCCAACACATTTACTTTTTATATGAGACAACTTGAGGCCCCCTGAGTACAGTCTTTTCCCCATAAAGCATGTGTTTAGTGGCAGAACACGTTTCCTTACTCAGAAAAATGTTTCTATTTCATTTTGCTTTGCTACATTTCCACCATTTTTTCTTCCTCCTTCGTGTTCAGCTAAGTATTCTGCTTTCTCTAGAAAGCAAAGATGAGTGAAAATTTTAAGCTTTTTTCAGTCTTTCCCACCTAGATGTACGGTCTTTATAGTAACAAGTGAGGTCATTATTAAAATTTTCTGCAGTTTATCTCTCGAAATTACATGGTAATGATTTCTGTTTGCCTTTTTTTTGGGGGGTGGTGCTGGGGAATCAAACTCAGGGCCTTGCTTTCATTAAGCAAGTGCTCTACCACTTGAGCTAAATCCCCAAACCCTGTTTGCCTTTATTAAACTATGAAAATAATGCTTGATTAGCTCAGATAATTTAAAGATCACGGAAAGCATAAAAAATAAGTATAAGCATGTCATCCATCATTCTTCCACTGCCTTCAAAATACATACAACTAGTAACTGGAATGTGTCAAACCAAGGGATTCTTTTATATTTGTCTGTTCTTAACCTTACATCAAAGAAAGTAATTCCTCAAATTCCTTTTATCGCAAATCTTTTATCATAGAAGTTAATTTGACTAATCATCACCTCTCAAAATAAAATGTTATGCCTGTGAGAATTATTCTTCCTAGTATTTGGTATGGTAGATTGATCGTGTGATCACATGCTGTAGTGCTATGAGCAACAAGAGGTCATCTACATGTATAGAATTTGGTGTCAATAATATTTTGTACTTACTATTTTCAGGATCTATTACAATGCTTTTGTATGATTATCTTAGTTTTCAAAGAAATTTATGAATAGATACTAATATAATCTCTATATTGCAAATGAAACGAACGCACATCAAAGTAAAGCAACTTGTCTGAAGCTACATGGCTACAGTCTGTGATCACACAGCTAGCCTATATTAATTATCTCAGTCCTTTATGGAAAATTAGTGGGTGGGCTGGCATTTAAGGTTAACACTTGCCTTTGGTATTGGGTATCAACATAATTCCCTTGGAATTTTAAGTTTGTGAGTTGCTGAGAGATAACGGAGCATACCTATAAAGGGGTGCATTTCATGCCAGCAAGCACACATCGAGGAAGGTTATTCTCTGGGAAATGCCAATCTCTGGTGTCTCTTCACTGAAGGAGTTGAGTCATTGTGCCTTGAATTACAGATCACGTTTCCAATTTTCAATAAGGAAGAAACATCCTTTCCTTTTTTTCAGTGTCACTGTTGTGCAGTGTGATATTGGCCGACTTATTTTGGTCACAGGAAAGAGGTATAGAGTCGAATATTATTGTAAATTCATGCTGTTCCTTTTCCAAGAATCTAAATTTAACTTCATGGATTTGGTAAATCTAATAAATTGCATGAGAACAAATGGAGCAAGTTATTCTAAATCGTCCAAGTGAGACATTTCCAAATTCTGTTGGAATCACACCGCTCTGTAACCCATTCAAGATACAGAACTGTTAATCAGTGAGCCTCACACTGGGAAATTTATTCATACTTTTATCAGAAAATATACCCAATGTGATTCACATTCTGTCAAACTTCTTTGTTTTGGGCCATAACATGGGGGTAGGGATGGGGAAAACAATGACATTTCAGAGAAATTTAATCATGCAGAGATCTAATTTATTTAATGTGCACAATGTATGAAAGACTACTTTTCCACTTAAAGCAGCATTTGCCTAAAAATTGTCAAAACTGAATCCTGTATTTCATAACAGTTCATTGAAATAAAACAAATGGTCATAAGTTTGAAAGACCCACCAGCTAAAAGTGGTAAATGACAAAGAGCAATAAGTACCCTACGCCCCTTACCAGATTAACTGAAGATACATATCTGAAGAAGAAGCAAGGCCTATTTTAACCAAAATACAGACTTAGGGACCCATTCCATCCTATTCAAAACATGATGTTCAAACTTTCATAGTGAATGTTAACTTTCCAGTATATTAAAACTCTTTAATTTTTTTTTTTTTTTTACTAAAATTCTTTAGTGATTTGTTTTCTTGCTGTGTTTTCCTTTGTCTGGCAAGGAAACATAAAACGCGTTGTTGTTGATCCCTTTAATAGTCCTTGTCTTGCCTCTAACAATTGCTTCTGTTTTTCTTCTACGTGTTTATGTGCTACATAAACTTTTTCAATACTAAAATTTGTATCTTTACACTTAAAATTCAAATACAAATTTAATCACAAATATAATTTTAAAGTGTTTAATTCTTTATAACTAAAATGTTCTAAAACATTTTCACCTTGAAAGGAGACTTTGTTACTTTTTATCAGAAAGGTGTGCAGTGGCCTTATTCCAGAGATTAAATTTGTTGCCTACGCCAGGGTCAATGTTTCAAGGTTGTTGATGTCAGCCATCCTCAACCATTAGGTTTGCCTTACACTGAAGTTCTTATCTTCACGATTTATCTATAGTGTTCTGTCATCTTTTACTAAAGAATTTCTTCAATATCTCTAACACAGTAGAGGTTATCTTTTCAACTTGATTCAACTAATCCAGTCAGATTTCTTCCTCTAAGAGCCGATTCAAACTCAACCGTAGCAAATTTTCTCTAAAAACTCTATCACTCTGTGATTTTGCTGTAACTTTCAGTATCAGCACATTTACACATATTGTTTTGATGTTTCATTTAGTTATTGCTCTTTACTTTCTGGTTATCTTATAAAAATATGCTAAGTTTCCCATTATTGTTCAGAATGTCTCCATACTTTTTGTAATCTCTTGCATCATCTGTTGATAACAGTAACATGCTGTCTTTGTAGAGTTTGAAAACTGATCATGCAACCACTTACTGATCAAAGATTTTCTTTTCTTTCTTTGGAGAGGGATAAATAAAAGTTCTTCCAGCCTTTAAAAGTTTCTCCATGGTTCTTCTAACAGACATTGTGCTGTACTGAAAGTAAATTTAAACAAATATCTATCAAATATCAAATAATTATAAGTAAGGAAGAACAAAATCAGCCCTCTCTCTCTCTCCCTCTCTCTCTCTCCCCCCCTCTTTCTCTCTCTCTCTCTCCCTCTCTCTCTCTCTCTCTCTCTCTCTCTCTCTTTCTTAAACTCAGAGAAGTCACCCATCTCTATTCTCAGACAATTCAGCCAGTTACCTTGCAGGAAGAGAATGTAAGAATTACAGATAGTGGCATTATACTTCCAAAATTCCATTTGTTTTATTTTTCTTACTCCCCATTTATTAAGCTATAATTGAGGAATGAAGTTTCTATATATTTAAGGTATGCAATGTTATGTTAAAATACACATAACCTACATAGTAATTGCTATAGTCAAGTTAACATATCCATCACCTTATGTAATTTCTTGTGCTAACATTTAAGATCTAAGCTCAGCAAAATTTTAAGTCTAAAAAAAATTTAAGTCTATAGTACATTTTTATTAATGATAGTTATCATGCTACATTTTTTATCCCTCGAACTTATTCATCTGTACTGAAAATCTGTAGCCTTTGATCAAAATTCCCTTCCCCCTCCTCCCTACCTTCAGATTCTGGCAGCCATCTCTCTACTCTCTGTTTCATTAAGTTTGACTTCTCAAGATACCATATATAAATGAGATAATGTAGAATTTTTCTTTCTGTGTCTGGCTTACTTCACTTCGCATAATGTCTTCTAGAGTCATTCATGCATAGCAGGATTTCTTTCTTATTTAAGGTTGAATAATATTGCATGGTGTATGTGTATAATCACATCTTCTTTGTCCATATATGTGTATATATTTATATTTATATAACAATCAATGCTCATATATATGTATATGTACTACATTTCCTTATCCATTGGACACAAGTTATTTCCATATTTGCTTTTGTGAATAATGATGAAATGAACATTGGAGTACAGATATATTTTCAAGATACTGATTCTAACTCTAATTTCTTTGGATATATACTCAGAAGTGGCATTGCTGGGCTATATGGCATTTCAGTTTTAGTTTTTTTGAGGAACCTCCACACCATTTTCCAGAATGGCTATACCAATGCAGAATCCCACCAACAGTATACATAGGTCCCCTTTTCTCCACACCTTTGCTAGTATTTATTATCATTTAACTTTTTGAATATAGTCATCCTAAGATTTGTGATGTTTTAGCTCATTGTGGTTCTGATTTGCATTTCCCTGATGATTATTGATGCTGAGCACTTTTTCACACATTACAAATTAACAGTAATCAAAACAGCATCGTACTGACAAAAAGACACATAAACTCATGGAACAGAATAGAAGTCAAAAATAAAGCCACATCTACGTGGTCAACCAATTTCAACAAAGATCCCAAGAATGTATAATGAGGAAAGGATAATCACTTCAGTAAATTTCATTCAGAAAATTGAATAGTCATATGCAAAATAATGAAACTGGGTTCATCGCACACAATACACAAACAACAACTCAAAATGGATTAAAAACCAGAAGCTACAAACATTCTAGAAGAAAATAGGGGTAATGATATATGAGATTTGGCTTTGCAACAATTTTACAAGTATGACAATTTTTGGGTTTTGCTGCCTTTTAAAGCACAGGCAACAAAACCCAAAAATAAAGAGGTAGGACTTCATCAAACTAAAACTTGCTGCATAGCAAAGGAAACAATCAACACATGGAAAGGCTACCAATAGAATGGAGGGAAATATTTACAAACTATATGACTGGCAGGATGCTAAGTTCCAAAATATATAAAGAACTGAGAAACTGATATCAAAAACTAAGTACTCTGGTTTTTAAAGTGGATAGCTATTTGCAAAAAGGTAAGGGGACAAAGAGATGGGACAGAGAGAGACAGGAGGACAAGGGGATGAAAAGAAACAAGATATGTTATGTATATGTGCCAACTCCCCAAGAGGAACATAATCTTTATGTACTGGAAACATGTACCACTAAAAAAAAAAAAGTGTAAGGAACATGAATAGATGTTTTTCCAAAGGTGACATATGAACGGCTAGCATGTAATTTTTTTGTTTTAGTTCTAAATTTTATTTAAAATTATAGAGAAAAGAAGAAAAGGAAAGTTGAGCATAACAATAGAAGCAGCAAAATGTGCATCAGCCTAAAAGGCAAGGTAGGGATTACTGCGAAAAGGCATGATAGCCTTGGGGCTGGGTATGCAGACACTATCTTCCCATAGGAGGGAGAAGGGAGAGCTCTCTCCCTGGTGGCACTGTAGAAAGAGAAGGGGGAAGCCCTTGCTTCCAGTGTTGCTTCTATTTATGGAATGGAGTTCCCATGAAAACTTGCGAGAACTCCCTGCTGTCCGCATGAGAGGGGTGGCACTTGAAATTGGCACCTCAGGCTGACATCGGCTCCAGGCCACTCCACAGGGGCTGATGTCGGGTCCAAGCCACTCCTCCAGGTCATGTTCCCTCGCCAGCCAGCCTTAGCCACGCCCTATACCTACCTCGGATCCCCCTGAGAGACTTAAGTCCCCATAATTCTTTATCCGGTGCTGAGGGGCGGGAGGTCTCATCTTCTGAAGCTACTTCCTGCTGGCTGGGGCCTAGGCCTTACCTACCAAGGATCTCTCTCCTAATCTACCTTAGAGTACTGTGGCTGGCGGAGGTGAGGAGAGAAATACCTGTCAGGAGGCAATGAGAAAATGGTTAATGACCTTCATTGTTAGCCCAAATGTGGGAAGTGGGTTAGATCTTTTATGTCTTTTCTGTAGTAGCATTAGTGTTTTGTTTTTTTGAAGAGAAACCTTAAATCCTCTAGAGGCTCACAGGAGTAACTTACTCCTTGGCGATCTGGTTCTTCTGAAAGCTCAGGTGGAGCTACTTTTACTCTAGGAAGATGAATCCAGTTATCTATTTCTGCCACCTTTACTGCAGTGGGTGTGGCAAGGATCACTGAGAAAGGGCCTTTCCATTTTGGGTTTAACTGATCACCAGGTGTTCCCTCTCTCCATGTTTTTACAAGCACTTGGTCTCCAGGATGGACAGTAGGTGATCTATTTGGGTTAGGAGCTGGCAGAAGTTTGTTCCCATATGCTTGAATAGCCTGTTGTACTTGACCTAGATTAATGATATACTGTAAGAGCTTGTTAGTTTCAGGATCTATTATCATATCAGAGCATAGACATGGTCTCCCATATAGCATCTTGAATGGACTCAAACTTAATCCAGTTTTGGGCACATTTCGAACTCTCGTGAGTGCTATTGGCAGCAGTTGAAGCCAGGGCTCAGAGGTCTTTTGGCGAAGTTTTTCCAGAGTTCATTTTAGAGTCTGATTGGCTCTTTCTACTTTTCCGGAGGATTGGGGTCGCCAGGCAGAATGGAGGTGGTATTTTATTTCTAAAGCCTTTGTCGCCCCCTGAGTTATTTGGGAGATGAAAGATGGGCCATTGTCACTCTGGAGAGACCGAGGAAGTCTGAACCTGGATATGATTTCTTTAAGAAGCACCTTGACTACCTCTGTGGCCTTTTCTGAATGGGTAGGAAAGGCTTCAGTCCAACCTGTAAAGGTGTCAATTAGAACTATCATCTGTTTAAATCCTCTATATGGTGGCATATGAGTAAAGTCTATCTGCCAATCTGCTCCAGGATATGTTCCTCTCCTCTGTATGGCTATAATAGAGGAGGAGGTTTAGGCTTGCCAGGGTTATGATAAGCACAGAGTGGGCAAGCTTTACAAACCCTTTGGGTGATTTTCATTAGCCCTAGTCCTGTAAAGATTCGAGTTACCATTTCTAATGTAGCATCTCTTCCCAGGTGGAAGGAATCATGAAGTGTTTTTATAGCTTTCCATTTTATTTCTCTAGGGAGAACTAATTTGTAAATACCACCAGAGTCCCTTTTTGATTCCCCCTTGTTCTAAGGCCCATTCATTCTTCTGAGGAGTTTAGACTGGCATTAATGGTTCCTCAGGAGCTGGGAATAAGGCTAGGATCCTTAAGGGCTGAAGGGCTGCCCGCTAGCATGTAAATTAAAAAGAGTTCTACACCAGAGCTCTGATTTGTCCAATCTAATGCCTTCACTCCTGTCACAAAGGAATTTGTTACCTTACCTGACCACAAAAAAAGTTTGGGTGATTTTAGTATTAAAAGATAACTTTCATCAGCTTCAAAATAATACACAGAACCCAAGGTGTTTTCTCAACCAATGGGAGAAAGTGCCATTAGAAGGCCATTTATCAAGTCAGGGCATCACCCGCAGAGTATTGAGGGGAAAAAATGAGTTTTGGGTATATTTACAAATTGCTAAAGGACTGAGATACATTGAAGTGTACTCAGGAATCATTTTTAGTTTTATTAAGTATGATGTACTCGTTTTGTCAATATAAGAAAACATTTTTATCTTAGAATGGGATGCTATATCATCTCTGTAATATTTGGTTCTGACCTCCCCCCTTCCCCACTCCACCCTATTTCACTGAAGAGTCATTTTGTGGTCTTAGTAGAAAGCGATCTGTTGAAAGATTGGCATGCTTGTGGGAATCCTGAGGACAGAGAAACCATCCAGTTTGCATGACTAGGTTGGATGATTTCTTCTTGTTTGCTAATAAATATTTGCATGTTTGGTAGAATGTGGTTTAATATTTATCTTCACTTTAGCAAGCCACCTGTTGGTGAGAGGGACACAGTGTTCCCCTCTTACATTTGGAGGCTTTCTATATATAGTAAAAAGAACTTCATAGTTTCTAGGTTTTGTCATCGACTGGCTGTTTGAATTATGTGTTCTCTAAATGTTCTTCCTGTAATAATATACTAACCGTCTAATAGAAACTATACTAACTTATTAGTAACAAAACTCTTTTTTTCCAGATCTTATCTCTGAAATAGTAGATGGTTTCTGACATTTTGTTATCTGATGAATATTTTTTTAATTATTATCTTCACTCTCATTGTGGCATTCTACACACATAAGCAATGTAATTGAAGGGATCAATTTGCAATAAGAGTCACAAAGTATATTTTACAGAAAGAATGACTGATGTAGTCATTATACTACAAGTGATTATCACATAGTTCTTTTCTCTCCAACCTCATATACAGCAGAGGGCAGTAGTGAACTGCGCATTTTCTATGCTTATTTCTTCTGGTAAACATCAGCCAAATAACAACAATATATATATTTTTAAATATTTAAAATGTCCCACATTCAATCATATGTTCATTCTGTGAATCAAGTCTGATTTACTTGGGCTATAATCCAGTACTTAGAAGCTAATTTTTGTTCTCAGACTTATGCTTCAATTCAAACGATTTAGATGTGAGTATAGCATTGTTTCACATCACATCATTCATAAGTCAGATTGGGCAAAAGTTAGACATTTCAATTTTTTTCTAAGAAAAATGAGATTTTCTTAAGGAACTTTAATAGCATACATGTATGTTAGCTATCTTTGTATCTTAAAACATTTTCTTACACAGGAAACTATATTTTCATGAAATTTTCATCTTTTAAGCCATTTTGTTTTTCTTAACAATAATCACATTTAAATGACTAAAAATTATAATTATGAATAGAAAAAAGTCTCCATTTTTCAAAACCGATTTCTGTTTACCTGAGCTAATCAGCTTCAACTTTTTGGTAGTTTAGTAGTAGTAGTTTCTTATTTTCTGGCATTTACTATTATTATTATTTACCTAAAAATTTTTATTAGTGTCTGTTTGCAGTACATAATGACTTAACCTAGAAGGGGTATACATTATAAATGTCATTTATTCTCATTTTTCCTTATTTTTATCTTAAATATCATCTATTTTCTTCCTAGTAAGGAAGATAGAAAGTTAGCTTTCTTGCCTTACCCTCTGACATCTCCCAACTTTATTCCTCCAAACACAACTTAAAATTATTCAGTTTTGGGCCCTGCTTTTTATTCATAGCATGCACTAATTAAATATACGTCTACTAATAGGATATTCAAATCACTGAAAGTGGTAACCAGTGAAGGAAAAGTCCTAAAAAATTAGTAAAAGAATGACAGCATGATTTTTTTAAAACAGGCAGACAAGAACAGGTCCCTTACAAGAGTATATAAATGGGGTTGGGGATTCAGCTTAGTGGTAGAGTGCTCGCCTAGCAAGTGTAAGGCCATGACTTCGATCCCCAGCACCCTCCCAAAAAAGAGTATGTAAATGATTAATAAAAATAATATCCAAATGGCTTAAAATTCACTAGGAAATTGCAAATTAAAGCACAGTGAGATACAGATACACGCCAACCACAAGAACCAAAGTTAGAAAGACTGTCGATTCAAGCAAAGACGTGGAGAGCAGCTAAGGAACAAAGTGCAGACGGGAGGCACAGAAGACATAACCACTCTTAGGCTATGAGAGCTGAAAGTTAGACCCAGCGGAAGTTTACTGAATGAAGAACTCAGCAAGTGCCAAGTAAGGTCAGCACAGAATGAAGCTCCCCCTGGTAGCCAGCCAGCATCCTCTGCAGCATGACTGTCTGTGAAGATCGGACTCCTGGAACACAGATCACAGTGCAGGATATGAGGACCTAGAGAAACAAAGGACCACTGTAGTTCGATCAGCTCCTTACTTCTCTCCTACTCTGTCTCTGTCTCTGTCTTTCTCTCTCACAGCTGGTTTTGGTTGGTGTTTTGCTACACGTGTAAAATGAAATCAAATATTCCCCAAAGTTGCAGAATCCCAAGCAGATATTATTTGTGTACTTATAAATCAGGCCCTCGCTAGGATTGTGGAGAGAGAATTCAGTGCCCCCGGTTCAAGGTACAGAACAATTAAATTTTGGAGGCGAGAAGAAGACATTAGCTAAAGACAGTAACATGAGTTGTGTCTTAGCCAATTCCCCATGCTCGGGACAAAATAACCAACATCTACAACTTGAGGGAGAAGAGGTTTACTGTGGTTAATGGTTTTAGTCCGTGGTGGGCTGACTCCTAGGCAGAAAGAGGACAGCAGAAGAGCATGATGGGGGAAATAGTGCCCAACCCACGGTGGCCAGAAAGCTGAGAGAAGAGAGGAACCGGGGTTAAGAAAACATGCTTCCAGGTGACATCCTTAGTGTCCTGCCTCCAGCCAGACTTAATCTAATAACACATTCACCTACCACACTCTTCAGAGGACGAGTGTACAGAGAGTACTGCATGCCCATGATCCAATCACTTCAAAACACATGAAAATTTCCTGGGACATTTCAGATCTAATGTATAAGATTCCACCGCTAGCCCCCAAAGACTCATGTCCATGCCATTTAGTTTTTGTTAAAAATTTAACGAGTGCGTGCACACACACACTAACCTAGGCCTACACGGGGTCAAGATCTTCAGTATCACTGTTTTCCACATCCACACCTTGCACCTCCAGAAGGTCTTTAGAAGTGACAATGCCCGTGGAACTGTTGCCTGCTAAGGTAAGAAGGCCTCCTTCTGGGATACCTCTTGAAGACCTGCCTGAGGCTGTTCTATAGTTATTTTTATATAAGTAATGGAATGTCTTGATATAACTATAAAAGTAGGACATAACAAATATATAAAGCTGTAACACTGTCATTTATTATCATACGTATTATTTAAAATACGTAATTTATGTGTCGTACTTTTATATGAGCACAGTAAAAGCACAGTAGGTTTGTTTATATGACACCAACATGTGAATAATACATTGTGCTAAATTTCAACTGCTACAGCCACTTTTAGTGACGGGAATTTTTCAGCTCTCTTATAATCTTGTGGAACAACCACCGTATAGTGTCCGTCATTGACCAAAACAGCACGTGGTGCATGGCCTTGTGTGTGCCATGCACACGTTTGTGTGTATAGAAACAGAAAACTTTCAAACACTGTTTACAAGTAATCTATACTGTTCCCCACTCGATCATCTTTTTCTTTTCTTTTTTTTTTAATAGATTTTTAATAAAATTTATCCAAAATTACACAAACTTACAGGTCATTACACAAGCTTACAGACAACAATACACTGCGTCTTTTGCTTCCGATAGTGAGCAATGGAAACAACCACATAGATGCAGTATTAAGTCACAACTACATAAAGTTATTGTAGTACCTAGTGTACGTGTCACTGTTTTAGATTTGGGTTATTAGGTTCTTATTTTTAAAATAGCGTTATTCCTCTGGATTCCCATTTCCCTCCCCCATTTGTCCTCTTCTTGTTCCCTTAGACCCTTTGCCTATTGGCTTAGATCTAATCCTTTGCCCTTTTGTATCCACTTTTTACCATTTTCTTTTGTTTGTATTTTATCTCTCTTGAATGAGGGCTACCATACGGTATTCCAGCTTGTGAGTCTGGTTTATTTCACTCAACATTATATTTTCCAAATCCATCCATTTTCCTGTAAATGACTCTAGTTTGTCATTCTTTATAGCTGAATAGTACTCTATTGTATATAGATATCACATTTTGTTTACCCAGCTATCTATTGATGGGTATACAGGTTTCTCCCAGAATTTAGCTATTACAAATTGTGCTGCTATAAACATCTCTGTAGTATGATGTCTTTAGCTCTTCAGGAAAGATACCTAGATTTGTTTCATGTCTTGTAACAATTTCCACATCTTCAAATGCAATATTAATAGTGTTATTTATAAAAATTCTTTTTAATAGAAATTCCTTTACTACCAACTTTGTAATGTTCCATTTTCTATCACAGTGTATACACTGTTTTATGATTTTCTTTCTGATCTAAAAGTTATTATGGGGAACCAGGTGTGGTGGTGGATCCCTATAATTCCAGCACTCAGGAGGCAAAGACAAGAGAATCACAGTGAATTCAAGGACAGCTTCAACTATGTATTTAGTACAAAGCAAACCTGGAAAAAAATAGCAAGACCCTGTCTCAAAACAAAACAAAACAAAACTAAAGTTACTGGGTACTACCACACTTCTAAAAGTTTTTTGTATATATGTATAATCATAGTGAATGAAATTTAGTGGTTGTACTTTTGTTATTTATTTTAAGTGAATTGCCTTTTGTACATATTCATAGGAAAAAACTGTAACTTTGTATTTTAGAACTAATTGAAGTATTCTCTTTGATCAATTTATCCTCCATTGTTAATAGGAACTTTGAAATGTTAATTATAAAGTTAATTTTAAAACTATAATATTTTAAATTCACTTTTTGTTTACTTTTCTGGTAATGATTGAGATAAATATAGTTGCTTGGGCAAAAAAACTCATGGTGGAATATACCATCACAGAATGCCCATTAACTTCATGCCTTTCATCTTGGATTCAGTGTTGGTAGTCATAGCTCCGTACTACTTCTGCTTCAGTTTCTCAGATATATAGATTATCTCCTTGCTTTAATCTTTTATTGCTATTTTGTTTTTGGCATATTTCTATGAGTCAGGTACTTTGCAATTTTATCATTAGGAGAGAGCTCTGCCCCTGAACTTCCACCTCAGTCCAGCATTGTCAGTCCAGGGTGCTGGTCACAGATTCCCTCTTGAGTATCTTGAAAATTTAATCCATCTGCAAACAGTGTTGGCTGGATCTCCAGAATGAATTTTTATTTTACCTACACCTATCTCCTGTCTAATCCAACTTTATTTCTCACCTAGACTCTTCCGGTGACTCCTCTATTGCCTCCTCTGGGTTTTTCTACTTAGAATTCAAACTTACATCTTCAAAATTTCAGTCAGACTGTGAAACTCTTGTGCTTAAAAGCTTTCTATGGGTTCTCATTCCATTTTAACCCACGTGCAAACTTACTTCTCCACACAGATCTTACATTGTTTCATTTCTATATCTCTGCCCAACCTTAGGTCAGTTCTCTCTCAGTCTCTCTTGTCTATATACTGATCTTTTAAGTTCAAACAAGCCAGGTTTATTGTTTTTTAAGATCTTTGTATGTACTTTGCCTCTGTTGAAAATGTTCTTCAACTCAGCTTTTAGTATCTTGGCTTCTTTTTGAAAGTGGTACCTCAATTCCCATATTCCTTGGCCTGAGGCTTCCTCAAAGTAGTGTATCAAAATAGATCATGCTCCACCTCAGCTCAGTTACAGTATCCCAAAGGTATCCAAATTCTAGCAGACATTCTCAGGGATATTGCAACCGTGATAAATTTAAGAGAATCTATCAATGCAATTAACTTCCATATACAGTAGCACCTCAGTTTACAAACTTAATTTGTTTTACAATTTGAGAGGAGATGGCTGTATTTGTGATTGTGTGGGGAAAATGACCATGGTTTTGTGTCAGCTGATGCAGTTTGCAAATGGAGGCAAAATTTTGCCCAGTGTTTTTGTTTGCAAACCAGATTGCTTGTGAACAGAAGGGTTCATGAACTGAAAAATTACTGTATTTTATTGTGTCATACTGTATGAAAATCTGTCAGTTGTCAAGCAAAGGGACACAGGAAAGTGTCGTGTAATGTTTAACAAGTACTCATGACATATAGCCTCTCTGTCTTATAAACCTTTCTCTTACTAAGGCAATTCAGCTTTGGGAGAAGGACATTTTGGCCCTATTAGGACCTGTTGAATATAATCATTTGGTGAATCTGAGAGGTGGAAGAAATCCATTTAACAAATCAAATTAACAAGTCAAAAATATTTTTACTCCAAAAAAAGATACTATGAGCTCAGATGTAATAGAGCATGAGAAGGAGATGTTGAATGCACACACACAATAATTGGAAACACATTCAAACCTAAGTGATTCTTTTGCAGAAATTCTGGCTACTCAAATGCTTTATTTTTCTAAGAAACAATCATCTTTACAGTGTCAAAACAGCATCTGTTAATACACTTCTGATACTTTGGTATCAGAAAGCATGAACATTATTAAATATTATAGACAACTTTCAGGATTCCCACAAGAGCTAAAGCTAAGACTTGTGGTTATTAAAGCAGTAACAATTCCCAGGCATGCCAAGGTCTCATGAAACGACTCCTGTGACACCACGACTCAGTCCCATAACCTTCAAGAAGTGGGTTCCTCCACAAGCATCCCAAGGCGCCTGCCAGGTGACTGCTCCAGTCCGTGCATCTGTTTGCCTCTTCTTTGTTCCTGTGATACTGTGCAGAGGCTGGTGGCACAGACTGTGCTTATACTTTGACTGCAAAGGAGTTGGGTCCAGCAGTTTTTTACTCCAGTGTTAGAGGGTAGAACTCAGAATACAGAAAGTTACAAAAAAGAAGAAAGAAATGATTCTGTAGTAAAGCTGCAGAGACTTGACTACTTGCTTCACTGAGCGTGACCCCACTGAGGGTTGTGCCTTTGTCACTTTTGTTTTGCACATGCATCAATGATGAGGACTACTTGCTTCACTGAGCGTGACCCCACTGAGGGTTGTGCCTTTGTCACTTTTGTTTTGCACATACATCAATGATGAGAACACACACTCAAGGGCTGACTGCATGGCTCCCATCACATGGCTTTAGGAAACAGAATGGGGCAAAGAGATATTTTCTCCGGTGTCAGCAATGAGTAATACTGGTAATAGCAACATTTGCCTCAAACTTTGGTTGATTTAGACCAACGTCTCTGAGCTATGAGACACAGAAAGCAAAAGTTAAAAATATCTTCCTTCAGGTGGGTGTTGCTGCTTTTTTGTAAGCACAAAAAGGCCCAAAGAGGCAGCTCATATTTAATTTCAAGAATACTAATTTCACAAGATTTGTTAGGGTCTAAATTAAACATTGACTCAAGGTTCTTCAGAATATGCTAGAGGAATGCTCTGTAAACATGGCTGTTCTATGCTTTCAGTATAATCACTAAATTTATACTTACTGATTATACTATGCTATTGTTTGAATATGCTTTCTCCTCAAAGATTCATGTGTTGGAAGCTTAATACCTTATGTACTAGTGTGGAGAGGTAGAACCTTGAAGAGATAAGGTGTACTTGGAGGTAATTAAGTCATGGGGGCCGCCACCACTGCAATGGGTAAACGTCTCTCTGGAGGGAGTGGGTCAGGTCTTTTATTCTGAGAGAGAGTGAACGTGCATTTGTTTGGCTCTGGATTTGTTTGGCTCTGGCTGCTCTTGGCTCTTGCTTGTGTTCCTGCCATGTGATGCCAGTGCCCCTGTTATGATACAGCCTGAGGTCAGCACCAGAGGAAGCTGATGAAGCTTAGTATTTTCAACCTCAAAAGCTAAAATACATCTCTTTTTTTTGTAAAGTACTGATAAAAATATTAAAAAAGAAAAACATAGAAATAGATATTCTTAAAAATGAAGCATAAGAAAAAAATTCAGTTTGGAAAATATTAATAAAAGAAGTACCAAGTCAACAATTTTCTTATACCAACATAAAGTTGATACAAAGGCATACCCTGCATATTATTAATCTATTTACCACACAATTCTTTTAGCTATTTGTATTAGTCAGCTTTCCCATTACTGGGACAAAACCCTAACACCCAAAGTTCAAAGGAGGCGAGGTTTAATTTGGCTCATGGTTTGGGAGGATTTAGTTGATGGTTGGGCGGCTCTGAGGCAGAAACATAATAGTGGAAGGGAATAGTAGAAGAAAGCTGCTTAACTCATGGTGGCCAGGATGGCGTGAGATGGTGCTACATTGTGATGTATTATATAGTGTATGCTTAGAAGTCACATAAGAACAGATGTCAATGCTTACTGGAGAAACTGATAACCGGGTATTGTCCCTGAAATGCAGAACATAGTGCCACTTTGCTAAGATTTGAATGAACTGATAATGAACTCCTTCATGTATAAAATCAAGGCATCCTGAGGCTGGGGATTTAGCTCAGTGGTTAGAGTGCTTGCAAGCCAAGCACAAGGCCTTGAGTTCAATCCCCAGCATGAAAAAAAAAAAAAATCAAGGCATCCTGAATAAATATTTATGTGACAGGTAAGAAATGCACATTGAAGTCTTCTTTTATTTAAAATAAAAACTCTGTGTGCTTGCCATTATTACTGCTCACTACAATGCTGTTATCACAAATGAAAGAGGGGAAAATCAGTTTGGGAAGATTTCAAGTTTTTGTGGCCAAACAGACCCCATCCCTGGTAACGCCCACTTCACAGTCCGATCCATAAAATAGCACAGCTCTCTGCGCTCAGATAGGCCCTGCAGTTGTGTTTTGTTTTTGTTTTTGTTTTTTGCAGTTCTGGGGATCGAACTCAGGGCCTTAGGCTCACTAGTCAAGTGCTCTACCACTTGTGCTAAATCCCCGACTCTCTGTAATTGTTTTAAAAGCTCTGCTGTGGCTGTCACAAAATTTTTGATTTTTTTAAAAACAAGGTGCTACACTTTTTAATTTTACACTAGTGCTTTAAAATTATATAGATTCTCCTGACTTCTGAACTATTGGGCTTTAGTGAATTCTGTGAGTACTGGAAACATTGATTATGATTTATTTAGTGCTTCTTGAAAATATTTTCCTTTTATCCCTGACATTTCATTTCTTCATCCAGCTAGTGCTATCCATATTCTTCTATTAGGTCACTGTACACATGGGTACTCAGCCACCAGTCCTGCAACAGTGTCCTGATGGAGTCATCTACGACTTCTGTCACGAAGGACAAGTAAGTCTTAATAAGACTTGAAAGACTTGAAATTCTGGAAGCTTTAGTCCTCTTTGTCTATTTAGTGATTGGACAAACCCACTACATACTCATAGACAATTCGGATTTGGCAAGACTAAAACTGAAAGCTTTTTTCTTTAAATAGCTCCCCTTAATTTCCTATCTTAATCAGCAGCAATACGGGCTACTGAATCTCCCAACTGGAACCTGGAAAGCATGTTTCATCCTCATTCACCTTTCTACCTACATTACCATGTTCTGTGGGATGGAAATAGAACTATTTCTTAGTTATATCCAGTTTCTCTGCTTCTGTCTCCATCATTATGTTTTCTCATCCTTTTTAATAAAGTAATCCAAATTAGTTTCTGGTTCTCTATTCTTATATCCTCTCCAAAATTTGTATGTTTCATTGCAAGTACAAAATATATTTATTTAAAATTTAAATACTGAGAGAAAGTGCTTAGGATAAATTCTTCAAATTTCGAGGTAAAGACTTTTGATCCCCCTAAATATGGCCTTGAATTATGACAAATTATCTTCTTCGTGTGTTTCTTTATTTTCAAAATTATTAAGGATTCAATAAATTAAATAATTATCTTTCATTCCATCAAGACTTTTTTGCTCAAATTATCCCAACTCTGGTGAGCACAGACTCCTTTTATACTAGCTCCTGTCTCCCTTTGACAGCCCTGTTCATCTAGGGAAATGGTCTTGCTCTTGGCTTCAAAATTTGTCTCAGACTCATTTCTTGTTTTTTTCTGTGAGCACAGAATCAGTAATTTCTCTAAGAACACCTTTGAATTTTTCATTAGGGAATAAAGTTAGAAACTTTAAGTGATGAATGGGGGAGCTTATTGATTCTTGGCTGACAATTTTTTAGTCTAATAGAAACAAATTCTCTCTCTCTCTCTCATCTATTATACATAAATTATATCTGAAGTTTTTGTTTTTCAATTCAATTTAGCTTTTTTCCCAGTGCTGCAGATTGGACATAGGTCCACATGCATGCCAGGCAAGCACTTTACCACTGAATTGTACTCCTGACCTCCATTGTTGTGATTTTACTTGATGACTTTAATATTACAAATGTGTCGCCTTAACAATGTAAATCGATATCTGAAATAATTGACATAATACGCACTTTGTAATGAAAATAACTTCAAAAGTCTTAGTTTTTTCCTTCTGCAGTTTTAGCTTTTCAGTAGATGTGCAGTGATACATCACTCCTGTGTCGCTGTGCATTTTCCTAATGACAAATGATGAGCAGCTTTGCAAATTCAGTGAATGCCCAACTTACGAACATTCGAGTTGCGAACTTTCACAGATACAACGGACTTAGAGTTAGGAACATTCATAGATTTGAACAAATCACCAAAGTAGCTCACGTGTCTGCCAGACATTGTCACAGTGGTGCTTTTGTGTGCTTACTGCATGGTGCAAGAGTGTACAGCAGCACGGTGCTTGATCCCAGGACGTCCAGCAGCAGCGATGTGGAGGGGACTGCTGGAAAGCGCAAAGTAATCACCATAGAAATGAAAGTGAAAATAATTGAGAAATCAGACTGAGTTTATTTACAGTTGTACCGTATATACAACCATTTTAAGGTAACTGTAAAAGTAAAATGGTTTATTTACAGTATTTTTGTGTGTGTGTGTTTTGTGTTTACATTGTACAGTTGTGTCAAAGGTGTGTACTACTCACTTTGTTGGAGTTACAAATGAACTCGACCTATGAACGTTCTCCCAGAATGAGTCTTGTGTGTACTGTACTTATTTGTTATCTGTACATCTTATTTCATGACTATTCACATCTTTGATCCCTTGTCAGTTATTTGAGTTATTTGTTCTCTTATTTCAAGTTTTAGTTCTTTGAATGTTTTGGCTTAAGTCTTTTATCAGATGTGTGTTTTGCAAATAGTTTTTCTGGTCTGAAGTTTATCTTTAGATTTCCTGAACAGAGCAGGCATTCTTCATTCTAACAATTTATCCACACTTTCTTTAAAAGGCTATCATTTTCATATTGAATAATGTCTTAGAAAACTAAACACAATCCAAGTAATACATACAAAATGCAACAGATTCCCGCACTGCTTTCTCGCCCCCACATAGAGTCCTTTCAACAATATTGTAAATTTAAGGATTGTTACCATTTCCATTTTACAGATGTGAAAACAGGCTGAGATGCTAAATAAGGGACAGAAATGGACCCTGTGTACGGGTGTCCCTGCCTCCAGACTATTCTTTGCTAAGAATCACTGCTGTATATTCTCGAAGCATCTATCCTCAGCCTGGCTGGAGTGCTGATCTTTATTTGACCTCCTCCTCCTGCCCCACAAACTATCAGCGCCTATACTTTTTACTTGACTGACTCAAACTGTTTCATTATTTTCATTTTATTATTCACATAAAATTTCCTTCCCAAAGGGGGTTAGGGTGTCTTAAGAGCAAAGCATGTATCACTTAGGACAGCAGCAGGTGATACAGTGCTGTGGAAAAACAGTGCACAATGAAGGCTGCTTAAAGAATTGCAAATTTAATTATATCTCAGAACTTAAACAAACGCATAGGTTTTTTTCCTAAAGAAATCTGGCTCCCAAAGTGATATAATATTTGCTTTGAATTAAAGTACATGTATCCAGAATTAATTAAAAAAAAGGAAGATCTAGACTACTATGGGGAGCGAGACGCCAGGATGAGTGATGTTGGACTCATAGTATGTTGCTAAAAGGGTCGCCTTCTTTTGTTCTTTATCAATATATGTCAACGTATCAGATTATATTCTCCATTTCTGAATTTATATGCTTCAAACTGAATTAACTTACCTATCCTTAAGCATACCTAAGGTTCCCACATGTCTCCGAGGCACACCGGATGATAATGTAAAAAGCAGGCATTGGATGTTAGCCTGTGGCCAGGACTACAGTCAGTGTTGACAAAAATGTGTTGCTAGCATTACGGTAACAGGCTGACTTCTTTGACATCAAGAACATGCTTTTCTTACCGCAGTTTGTTCCTCCACATTATTTCATCATTTTGAGTACTCGTTTAAAACCCATTTATAGAACAGAGTGCCAAGTATAGTTTTGAACTATTGCAGGAGACTTAGGTGTGTGAAGTTCACACTTGGTTATTGGATCTTTAAATGCTGTTTGCTTGCCAGGCACAGTTAATACTTGGAAATACCACAGGCAAGGTGAAGAAAATCCAGGTTCCTCACGGCTGTCATTATTTGCCTATCCTTTTCCCCACTGACCTTCTCTTTTGGTTCCAGAATGCCTCAGGATGCCTCTGAATGTATTCTTACATTCTTGGAATCAGTTCCGGTAAAACTAGTTATGTGGTGGTCTGATTCCTTCTTACTGTGCTCCAAGTTGATTATTACAAATAAAATAATTTTACTGCCTCACTAATTCCTCTGTGTAGAAAACGTCTCAGAACACCGTCGGTGCCTCCTTTTGAAATTAGTACATTCAGCCTTGAGGAAACTGTGGTGAGATTTTGGTGGTTATTGATATCATGCAAGAAAAATCATGACGAGTATGTGATTCAGAAGCGGCTACACATGCATGCGTGTCTGCGCCCGTACTAACCAGCTCCATGACCAGACGCTCTGCCAGGAACAGGGGGCAGTCCGGCGATGCTGGAGCAGGGATTTGGGGAACCCAGCCAGAGGGCTGCTGGCGCGCGGACTCTGCAGAGAGCTCAACCACTCGCAACCACTCTGACGCACATGTGCTGCCAAAATAAAATCAAGAAAAACAACACAAACTGACAGAATGATAGACGAATAAAGAGAGGGAAGCATATTAAAAAGATTGGAAGAGAATGAAGAAAATTAGAGATTAGAGGGGAAGGACAAAATTACTCAAATATTATCAGCACTCAGGTTTGCCGGAGAAGACTGTGGAGGCTTGTTCAAGCTTAACACACAATAGAAAGCAGAGAGCCGATCCTTACCCCGGTGAGCAGTGTCGCTCAGCAGTGATACTGAGGAAAATACTGAATTACTGGACACATTAATTTATGGATCACAGAGTTGCAACACGTTTAATGTGAACTCAGAGTAGAATGATGACAAGTCTCACTAGTTAATTGGTCCTTGAGACCGTGGAGGACGCAGGGCGTTGTGAAAGTGGGTTTCTAGTTTTTGTGAAGGCGTTTCTTTTCCTCCTTGTTCTTTCTAATCCAGACCACAATGATACTTGTTATTTGAAAGACTTTTCTTTCAAAAACATTTAGAGGTATATATGATCTTATAATGGTTTAATCTCTCAGAACTAAAAGCAACCCCCCCAAAAAAAACCCCTTACTTTTAAAATTCTATTTATTTATTTATTTATTTATTTATTTATTTATTTATTTATTTATTTATTATTTTTGTGTGTGTATGGTGCCGGGGATCGAACTCAGGCCCTTGTGCTCGCAAGGCAAGCACTCTAATCACTGAGTTAAATCCCCAGCCCCTATATAATTTATTTTATTTTAATGGTACATTTTAGATGTACATAGTGATAACATTCATCATTGGGGATTTGTACCTGTACATGATATATCTTGTTGCTTCTTTTTTTCCCATTCCCCTCCCCTCCCTCAGTCCTCTGTCCTTATTTACAAAAGCTTTGTTTCCATTTTTTCCTTCCATTTCTTCTCTTGTCCCTCCGTTCCTTTCCCCCTCCCTTGTTCCCTTTCCCATTTGGACATTTTCTTCCCTTTCCCGATATAATACATTTTAGTCTTTATTTACACTTTCAGTTTCTCACACCAGAAAAACAATGCGGTATTTAAACATGTGCGTCTGAATTATTTCACCTAAGAGTATGGTCTCAAAATATAAGTACTTCTGTGGTATTTTATTTATTTATTTATTTATTTATTTATTTATTTATTTATTTATTTTTTTACCAAGAACATGTATTGGTACGTTGTATACATAATAATCACAGTCAACATTTTTTTTTTACTTTAAAATAATATGGAATATTTTAATTGTAATAAAATACAGACAAGCTTAATTGCAGCTTTAAAACCCTTTGAACATGCACAACTCAAGGGTCTTGAATACATTCAAACAGCTGTGCCACCGCCATGTATCCAAACATTTCTATCACCCAAAATTGAAACCTCCTACTGACGAAGCAGGCGTACCCCATTCCCAGTCCCCTGGTCCCAACAAACACCAAAATGCAGTGAGAATCAAGATTGGAAGCTTTCTTGATTCTCAAGTAGCTAGAAATCATGAATTTCTCCCAGTATTTTATTGTAACTAAGATCTTTCATAACATGGAAAAAATAAAAAAGATTTCATTATAAAATAATAAAAACATAAGAAGGGATTAAGTAAAAGGGTCTGAAATTTTTAGCACGTAATCTTAAACATAGTAGGTACTCCAGAAATTCTTGTTAAAAAACCGAATCTATATCTAAAATACATCAATATTTCAGAATTTAACAAAAACCAAAAAAATCACTCTTAGTATTAGTGATTAATCATCTTGCTGGGGGAAACAAAGAAAATCACCCCTTAATTGTCCTTAAGACCACAAATTTCACACATACCCAACACAATTTTTAAACACCACCCCCAAGGGAATTATAGATGGGAAAAATACCTCAAGTAAATACAAAAAGTTTTAAGGTTTTCCAGACTATTTTGAACTAAAATCAACAGAATACCTCAGCTTCCATTCATAATCAGTGCAACACAGTGAACATTTTACATATATATATATATAAAGACTTTATGTATATATATGAGACATTTTGGAAGCCATTACAATAAGTGTTAGTTATTTCTCCCTGGATGTCAAATTCTTGACCATTAAAAACATGCCGTCTTTGTTTCCAGATGTCCTGCATATTGTTACCTGTATTTAATAAAAACAACTATTTAAAGTCAAAAAAAAAAAAAAGATTGGAAGCTTTCAATATGGTTATTTTGTACCCGTACAGGATATATCTTGGTTCCTCCCCTTCCCCACCCCTCCCTTCCATTCCCCCACCTTTCCCTATTTGCAGCAGGTTTATTTACATTTTTTTCCCTTTCTCCTTTCTTTTCTTTTTCCCTTCCTTCTTTCCCCACTTCTCCCTATCTAGTTCTCCTCTCTTTGGAATACTTTTTTCTTTTTTTAACATAATATCCATTATACCTCTTTGTCCTTATTTACACTTATGGTTTCTCATAAGAGAAACAACTCGATGTGCAGTGATGAATGTCCAGTTTATTTCACTTAAGAGTATGTTCTCAGGGTGCATTTTAAAAATAATTTAATGGTCTGTTTTTTTTTTTTCCCAGAAACATTGGGATTTAGGAGTTGATATAAAGATAAGCTCATCGCCATAATTTTTGTTTTGTGGTTTATAAACTTTCAGTGTCCATAAACCAGTACAATTTGCTGGGCCTAGAAGATGAAGCTAAAGCTGATGAGCCACAAAGCAGGGAATATGACTTTAAACTCTGTATTACACCAGGCACGGGCAACTGGAGGTCTTTCTATAGACTATTTACCATTTTATTTTTAGCTGGTGCATAAAAATTATGTATATTTAAGCTAGAAGTACTAATGTGAGTGTAGAAGTAATTTTTTATGCATATAAATCATAATAGTTTGAATTTTTCCCTCCAAAATTTCAGGGTAAAAGTAACCTATATTATCAGGTTCATCCAGTCATGTTTAAAGTTGATAGTTACGATGGATATTACTGCCATTAAATGGACTTTTGTGTAGTTTTAATGAAGGCAATAGGTCACTTGGGCCAAATTTATCGACCTTTTCCTGCTGCTGATTTGCAAAATTGGCGATATTTTTATAAAAGATAGGAGAAGCATATTAAGTTTTCAAAATTAAATAAAAACACTGCTAATTTTAAAGTGATTAAATTAAAACGTGATGTTATTTTTTTCTGTAGATTTGGGTAGATAATTTTTTGTGTTCTAGAAAAATTGCTTTAATTATAAATAAAGCAATTTCACTGTTCTATGGTTTTACATCCACTTTCATTCCCATATCTAATAAAAATATAGTCAGACTTGCCATACTTTGAATGTCTGCCTATTATTTTTAATCCTTAGGATGGCTACTGTCATTAGAATACATATTAATCCAAAGTCTTAATTATAATAATATCGTATAATGGTCATTGTACTGAAGTTTGGGCAATAAAAGTATATTTCATTTATATATATATACACACATTAATTTCTGAATTATGTATGTGCATATTTTACAACTCCTCTAAACATCACGAGCACTTCAACAGGATGACAGATGTGCTATAGAAATTTAATATTCTGCTTTCGATGTTTTGCTCGCTTTTTGTTAAGTAAAACTCACAGCTTCACAAATACTTTGTACTATTGTTTTGAAGATACGTTTGGCGATGTGTGAGGATGGGTCATCTTTAATTAGTTTGCTGTTTGATTCATACCTTTTTAACAAACAAGACAGATGGTCTGTGGGCCTCCATTTTTGCTATTGCTCCAGGCCCTCAAATGTTGCCAGCTAAGTTTTAATAGACCAGATGTGGTTTGAATTTTATCTTTGCAAGATGTGTAGAAGAAGCTGCTTTTCTGTGGATGATTCATTAATGTGAGGATACTGAAAAAAACTAAGCTGTCATTGATTCAAATTAAAATATGGTATAGAAACCAATTTACACAGTGTTCTAAACGTGAGATAAATTATTTAAGTGCTTTTTAAAAAATATAAAAAGTTATTTATTATTTTGTGATGATCCTAGATATTGTTTGAATTGTCTGCCCATATGTGCCTGATAAAGCAGAGCTCATGAAAAACTCACTGGTTGATTATTCATTATTTTTCTGGTTGTGTACTGTACATCCTTTGTCTTAGTTACTTTTCTCTCATTGGTGAGACAAAATGCCTGATGCCCAAAGATAAAGGAAGAAAGGTTTATTTAGCTCACAGTTTGGACAGGTATTTCAATCCATAATTGGCTGGTGGCACACAAAGGGACATCACAGAGGAGAAACAGTTCATGGCAGGCAGAAGCAAGCAGGCAGGCTAGAGCACATTAGCCCTCTTTCTGTCCCTTGTATTTTATTCAGGTTACCCGCCCTAGGGTGACTGTAGCACTCACACCCTCGATCCCAGCCAGAACTATGCCAAAGCAATCAGTGGACTGATTTAGTAGTCACATGACCTTGATCCCAGCACCACACACTCTAGATCCAGCAACCTCTGAAAAAGCACCACCTGTGACTGTGTGAGACTTTGGGGGAACATCTAGACACAAGCCATGACATCCTTTTATGAGGTAGATGAAGTAGTTCCATGTGACATATCAGTTTAATTTGAAGAGTGACCGCAGCAGACATCCGTGATGACTCTATCTGATCACTCATCATTTCTCCCCCACTCAATTGTTTGCCCTCCTTTCTCAGTCTTTATCATTCAAGATGAGAGTGTGTCTAATGTATGATCCTAGCACTGCTGCCAGGGACCGGGTGTCAGTGCCGTTTCAGTAGAATACATTGGTGTCTCGCTCAAGTGAAAACCTCATTACTTTAGGTATTATTATATGATTTACCTTGAAATTTTCTGTAGTTCATTTTCACATTTTCTTTTACTTTTCTTATATTCTCAGTTCATTGCTGTTTTGAATTGTTTCAGTCTTTACTTTCATATAATTCATAACATAAGCTTTTACGTATATTCCACTCTTCCAAGTTCAAGGATTTTTGTGGGGAGGGGTGCCAGGACATTAGTGTGAGGCACTCTACCATTAGGTAAGGCCACTGGGCACTGCTCCGTGCTACCTTACCAAGCTTTTCAGACGCTTCTTTACCTCTCCGATCTTTGGTACTATTTGTAAATTTGTACGGTAGTGAAGAGGCCTTTAGAAGATTTGCAACTCTATGATTTTCTGAATCATTACTGCTACTTCAGGTACTCAAATTTGGTACTCATTTGTACATTTAAAGAGTAATAGGTACATATTTATATCAATATGTAAATTGCCACATACAGGGAGAATAATGTAACTTACTTTAACTGACTTTTTTAATTTTAAAGAATGCTACACAGTTTTATCTTATAAAAGGCAGGTGATAATGCTTGTTTGGGTTTTGTGGTGTGTGTGTGTATGTGTGTGTGTGTGTGTGTGCATGATTGTTAAAGTATCATTCTTTTCATATCGCTCTTGTTATGCATTAAAGAGTTCTTATTCTTTTAAAATAGTCCCTGTCCTATTCAGATGTTACTCAGCTCCAATGTATAATCTTTTAAAATGTAACAGCTTTATTGAGATGTGACTTACATATTATACAATTTTGACCCATTTGAAGTGTATCATTCAAAGATTTTGTAGTATAATAAAAGGCAAACTACACCTCAAAGTCTGTATGATTGAATTATGGCTTCATACTCAGATTGGATAGTGCTGTAAATTAGAAGTATGTCTTCTACTTGTTTTGTTTATGCTTTGTAATGACCTCTCCCTACCGCTACTTTGCAGCATGTGTGAGCATGAACACACACATACACATACACTTTTTGGTGAGTTGGAGAGGATAACAATAATCACATGGAAGCACAGTATTTTTAGAGATTCATTATGTTAATTTCTTTTATAAAGCAATATTATACAGCATCTGGTGTGACATCAGACAGTACAAGCCAGTTACTTAGAAAGGCAGCATTTGGTCCACAGTTACAGAATAAAAGGGATCTCCTGAGTGCTAAGAGATGCTGGTTCTTAGCATGATGTTCAAAGGAGTATTTTTACTTCTAGGTATGAACCATATTTCTACTACAAAAAGTGGAATAAAAAACAAACAACATGTCAATACAACATATTTTATTCATTTTCCTCCAAATAGCCATACTATTTTTAGAGAACTAATAAATAGAGACTCAATGTTCATATATACACATTATCTCAAAATATGTATTTCTCATCTATGGTTCAAATATCTCTTTCAAAATCACTTTTTTTCCATTTTTGCTCATAAACACACACTCTATTCAACATACCTTGGTTAAGGCCCTCGGGTTTCAAAAGTTTTGTGGTACCAAAGAAAGGTAGAATTAGAAATATTGCTGAGAGTGACAAGAAAATGAGTGACTCAAAGTATCTGGTGAAAAATAATTTCACAAGTCAGGCGGTTTCTAATTTCTCGCTTTCAAAATATTGAAAGAAGACATAATAAAAGTGCCAGCCAACAGAGCAATAAAAGTAATTTGGTGAAAAGTCTCTGTGTTCCTTTTGTCATAAAACTTAGAATTTGAATGCTATAAAGACATCCTACATTTATAGACCTGAAGATATTAATATATGTCCATATTATCCTAACTGATCTAGAAATTTGATTAAACTTCTACTTAAAAAAACATGTTTTCATGGGAATGAAGAAAGAATTATAAATTCATCTGAAACCACAAAAGGCACAGAGCAGTCAAAACAATGTTGAGAAAGAACAAAGCCGGAGGGCTAATAGTTCTTGATTTCAAAACATAGTACAAAACTACATTAGTTAAAATAGTATAGTGTTGGCATAAGGACAAAAATATAGGGTGACTACAGGGCTCAAAATAAATCCATATGTGTACCATTAACTTATCTCTGACATGGGACCAAGAAAACATCATGGGGAAAAGATACTATATTCAATAAATTAGGTTGGAAAAACTGTATATTCACATACAAAGCAATGAAAGTAGCCCACTTAGAAAATACAAAGAATCAATTTAAAATGGATTAAAGATTAAATGTAGGATTAAAAATTATAAAATTCTAGAGAGAACGTTGGGCAAAATCTTCATGACAGTCCTTGTAATGACTTTTTGAATAGGATAACAAAAGCAAAAACTTGAAATTTAAACAGTGGAACTATAGTAAACTAAAATGTTTCTGTATAATAAAGGAGGCACTCAACAAAATGAACAGATAACCTTAGGGAATGGGAAAATACTTGCAAACCATTTATCTGGTAAGGAGTTAATATACAAACTATACAAGGAATTACTGTTGCCCAATAGCCAAAAAAATTTTTTAAAATGGGCAAAGCACTTGAATAGATATTTATTTGAAGAAGACAAATGAATGCCCAACAGAAAGATACACAATATTGCTAATCATTAGGGAGATGCACATCAAAACTGGAATGAAATATTAGCAAACACCTGTTAGGATGGCCATTATAAAAATAACAACTTGGTTAAGATGTGAAAAAAATCAGAACCACTGCCCACCTCAAATAATTAAAAGTGGGACTGGGGATTTAGCTCAGTGGTTAAAGTGCTTGCCTTGCAAGTACAAGGACCCAAGTTCGATCCCCAGCACCAAAAAAAAAAAAAAAAAAAAAAAAATTAAAAGTGGGATTATTATATGACCTTGAAATTCCACTTCTTGGCATACACACCAAAGAATTGAAAGCAGGGTCTAGAAGAGATATTTGTACATTCATGATTGTAGTAGCATTATTCACAATAGTGGTGTTCATCAGTGTATGAACAGATAGGCAAAACGTGGGATACACACATGTACAATGGTCTACTAGCCTTACAAAGGAAAGAAGTTCTGACATACACTGCCATGTGGGTAAACCTCAAGGACATTGTGTTAAGTGAAACAAACCAGTAAAAAGACAAGTATTTGTATGATTCCACTTATCTGAGTACCTGGGGTCCTCGAAATCATAGAGACAGAAAGTGGCCTGGTGTTGGCAGGAGCTAAGGTGTACGGTGGGGAGTTATTGTTTAACGGCTGTATAGTTTCTGTTTTGCAAGATGCAAACAGTTCTGGAAGTGAACAGTGGTGATGATCACACAATAATGTAAATGTATGTAATGTCACTGAACTGTATGCCTAAATGGTTAAAATGGCAAATAGTATACTATATATATATTTTACCACAATAAAAACTTGGAAAAATAATACAAATTTTGTCTACCTAACTTAGCTAGTGATGTTCAAGTATACATTTTCAAAAAAGTTAATATTTAAAACAATTATAAAAGCAGCAAATTCTAACAATAATATATACTTGCAAAATAATATTATCATAAGCAACAGAATTAGTGACAGCTTACACTGAGTTCATACTATGACTCAAGTACTATTCTGAACTATTCAGTTTAATTAGAAAAGAACTATTGTAGTTCTCATTTTGCAGAAGGAGAAACTGAAACAGTGTGCAAACATACACATGATTGTACAGTAACTAAGTGACAAATACCAAAATTCAACCTCTTCTTACTCTGTCAAGATAATAGATGTGATTATTACTAGTATTTTATGCATAATATTAAACAGTAGATTGGTCTTCCAGTTTACTAGGGTTTAGTTTTTTGTAGTTAAGTCATAAAAATTAAATATTTGGGAATAAATGATCAAATCCATCCTACATCCTAGGTAGAGAGCCACACATCTCTCTCTCTGAGTGGTCCATTTGTCTTCAGAAAGGTACCACTGGTCACCCAGGAGACAAAGGTCCTGGAATTGGACAAAAGATCACCATGCCTGCCACATGAAGGATAAAAATTCTACGGAAAGGTACATTAGGAAATCCTCTGCAGTAATAGTACTGCTGGGAATCCAAAGGAATTAGATGCACTTTCAATTGAAGGGCTCTTTTTGGGTTTAAAAATCATTCTGAAATCAGATTTAGTTGCTGACATTAACCTGGTATAAAAAGAAAAAAGATTATAGTGTGTTAAAGTTGATCTATGCCAGTGCCAGTTGTGCTAAGGGGGAAAAAGATCAGTCAAATTTTGAAGTACCCAGTGCTTTTTGTAAACTGGCATTCTGAAATATTTTTAATGTAATAGGAACTTTTAATGTCGGTTTATACTCTGCAACAAATATAAAAGATGAAAAGAAAATGACATTTATTGGTTTTTGTCCCTTTACTGACAAAATGTTTGCCAGATTTTATACACATTGCATAATGCTTCATGATTTTCTGAACTAGATTTCATAGGAACTACCGCCAACTATTATTTTGAAATTATCATATGGGAAAGACAGATTTGTAGATATGTCAACATTAAAATGTGAATTAGGAAAAGAAGTTTCTGGGCCACAGGAAAGCAATGGAAATCGACCCAAAATGTGAAGATTAGAAAGAGAAACACATAAATTAAGAGGATGGTAACGTGTATTAGTTATTTTTCTAGAGTCAATGGTTTGCAAGAGAGAAGATCTAATATAGGACATTTACATATTACAACATTCACACACACAAGCCAAATGCTGGAAGAGTGTAGAATGTCTACCTATGCACTGGAGACCTGAAAGATCCAATCAAGGACTGAGAGCCCACGGCCATGTCCCATGTATGTCCATGCCTGCACTAAAAGGCTGAAGAAATCTACACTGGAACCAGGACAGGACATGGACAGAGATGAAGCAGAGATGAAGACCAGAGCTCCCCCAAAGCAAAGAGCAGCCATCCTGACAACAGCAAGGCCCCGAGCTCCTCCTGAGAATAGAACAGCTGAGTCCTCTTTGGGAGAACCAGCGACAGCAGAGCTTCTCCTGGGAAACAGTCAGCCCCTATATTCTGCTCCCGTTCTCCTTTACATTGAGTGCGCAACAATCCTCCGGTGGACCCTCTGCACCCAGAACCGCACCAGCTCAGTCCAGCTGGGTGTTCCTGCTCGCGTTGACCACGATAGTAAGTTCACCACGTAATGTGATATGTACAGTTGGCAAATTTGTTATGTTTCAGAAATAGAATGAAAAAAACAGTGGGTGTTATGATAAAATAAGTCAAGGACCGGTGGACATGAATAAGTACTTCATTTCAAGGTTTTCAAAACGTGTATAGAATAATTATGATTGTATAAAATGGAAGACATGCAAATCATCTTCCATAAGATATTGCCTTAAAGTATTTTTTAACTTTGGATAGACTTGTTTTTTAATTATAACTTAATATTTTTATAGGGCTATCAATATATATGTAGGATGTTCTAAGCAGAGGTTTATGAAGGATTGTGGGGTTGAAGGAAAACTTCCAAATAGTTAAATCCAACCATTTTAATTCATTAATCATACAAGAAATATTTCACTGTTCATTCAACAAATACACGCTTAATTAACTGATACATAGCAGTGAATAAGCATGTAACAATCTTTGCTTTTGTGAAGTTTGTATACTGGTGGGGAGGCAAAGCCAATAAGCAAGTAAACGTGTAAAAATGGTGATGAAGGTTAGAAAGAAAAGGCAAGGAAAGGTGATAAACAGAATGGAGATAGTTGCAGTCATTATTAGCTAGGATGTTAGAGGGAAGCTTTCACTGAGATGGAGACATCTGAATAGGTCTGAAGGAAATGACGGATGACATCTAAAGATGCCTAGTGGCTACACAATGGAATACTATTCAGTCATAAAAAGAATGAAATCTTGTCATTTGTGAAAACATGGATAGAACTGAAAATCATTTGTAAAGTGAAATAAACTGGACACAGAAAAACAGGTCCTGGATGATCTCACCCATATATGAAATCTAAAGAGTTGATTTTATACAAGTTGAAAATAGAATTAGTAGGTACCAGAGTCAAGTGGAAATTCCAGAGAGGGAAGGGATTGGCCAAGGTTCATCAATGGGTTCTAAGTCACGGGTATATTGGGTCAGAAGTTCTGCTGTGCTGTTACATAGTAGGGTGAGCATAGAAAAAAACGAAATACAGTACATCTCAAAAAGGTTCAAAAGAACAGTTTCAAAGAGTTCACCAAAAAGAAATGATCGATGTTTGAGAAGAGGGTGATGTTCAACCTGATTTAAACATGCAATACAAACAGATACCTAAACTTACAGAGTATCCTATTAATAGGTACAATTTTTATGTTTTTAAAGTAACAAAATACATTTAGAAAGATATATTTTCAAAAAAGATTATTAAGATATGGTACCAGTCTAGGTGCCCATGAAGAGACTAGTGAATAAAGAAATTGTGGCACATATACACAATGTATTATGCAGCTGTAATGAATGAAATCCTGGGTGTGGGAGGCAAACAGTGGATAAAGGGGGGTTAGATTTGACCAGTGGACATTGTATGCATATGTAGAAATATCACATTGAAGCCCATTAATGGGTACAATTAATATATGTTAATAAATAATAAAATAAAATTTAAAATTCTTTTTCAGTTTTTTGTTTTCCTAAGAAATGTATCCATCTTTGCTTTCTTACCCCAAGTTAGAAAAGGTATTAGTGATTTAGGCAGCTGGGCAAATCAAATAGGCAACAGGATCAGTAAGAGGGTAGAAAGTGATTCGGGTAGGGGACAAGGGGCCAGAAAAAAGGGGCCATACGTTAACCCCTGATCCCTCTGCACCCAGCATGTGGGCAGACAGGAGGTTCCTGTGTGCATTTTACCTCGGGCCGTGGTTGGGCCGGGAACTTGGGGCATTTCCAACTCATAGACTAAGGAAGTCAGGCACATTTGTCGGGGAGTCTCTTGGCATCAGAATATAGTAATCACGGAATAACCCTGAACACAGACACTTAAGAGACTGGCCTTATCCCAGCGGACCTCCATTCTGCCAGCAAAACTAATACTTGTGAAATATTTGGCTTATACAAATTGGAAACATAATTATGATAGTTCAGAGCATTGTATCTTTTGTATACTTTAAATATATATATACACACACACATATTTTAACATCCATCATATATTTCATGGTATTTTCAGCCTGACTTGAGCTATTTCTGGTAAATGAAGTATAGAACTCAAAATATCACTTGAGCTGCAGACAGTACATTTGTCTGTGTGCTTTATTTTCATAAAATTCTTTTAAAGGAATTTGACTGAGGTTGTAAATAAGAATTATCCAGGGATAAAACCCACCCATGAGTCAACGTGAGTCAGCAGTTCAGTAAGCCTGGGAACTGGAAGTGATTGGAATGCAATAACTTTCTAGCGCTTTAATATGAATAAATATTGAACGCTTGAAACTTCAAATGTTTGTGGTCATCTATTTGAAGACCACATTTTGTATTTTGTAATACAAAATAATTCAGGGAAAGATCTTTCAGACAGGACAAAAATTTGCTACTGTGTCACACTAAGAGAAATGTATGACTTGAGTAAGCCTGTGATGGAGCGAGACTTGTTATTACGTAAAACCCGGGAGCATCCGGGCTAGTGAAAGCTCTGTTTGCCTAGAGAGAAACTCAAAATAAATGGTTTCGCAGAAGAATTCGAACGAGTTTGGTATTAGAAAACCAGTGAAATTTTCGTTTCCCAACACTGCAATCATATAAAGAGGGAATTCCACTTTTCCAGGGAGGTGACTGCATTTTATTTCATCAAATCTATGGAGAGTGCGGAGTACAGTAACGATCATAATTAACTGCTGTGAATTCCTGCTATCAAAAAGCAATGGAGCAGGCCAATAATTACCCGTAACTGACTACTGAACTCATCAGAAATGAAAACAGGACACTGAAAAGTTATAAATTCTAAATGATAAGGAAAGTCTAAGTAATTAATAACAGAATAATAGTCACGGACCGGTCAGAAAGGCTAAGCACCGACCTTGAGAGCTAATGCCAGCTGTAGATATTCTGGAGGGCTTTACCACTACTTGTTGAACGTTTGTCCATGTGCTTAGTAAGTTCGTCTAGCACAGTAATGGCATGACTGAGACATCAATTTAGGCAAGTCTGCTGAGGAGCCTTCTGTTTTGTTTGTTTGTTGCTTGCTTTGCTTTGTTTTGTTTTGTGTTTGCTCTGCTAGAAATCAAACCTGGGGCCTGGCACAGGCCGGGCAAGAGAACTCTGAGGGAGTTACACCCCCAGCCCAGTAACTCTCCCTTGAGGTACAAAATTTCATCCGTCTTCATATGTTAGAATTTGATTGCTGTCTTAGAGACCATGTGGAAATTTATACTAATTTAAAAATCTTCAAAAAGTAAAGAATTTAGATAGCGTAAATGAAAATAGACCACGTCACAATTATTTTTCAAAGCCCTTGTTTAAATGTAGTAACTACTTACTGAGCACCCTGGTAAGTAAGTTTAATATGACTTGCTAACATTCTCGGGCACTCCCGAGAATGAGGAGTTAGAAACTGGCTCAGTTTATAGGATGTACACAATTGAAAAGCCCCAGCTAGATTATGTGCTTCCCCACGTCTGAGTGCTGTTCTATGGCTTGCTTTGAAAGCTTGCGTAGAGAGACAGGATCAGCACAGTTTCTCACTTACGGTGCTGTAACCCTAAAAGCAACAAAATGGAGTTACTGATCTGCCAGCTGATATCTTACTCTACTTCTAAATCATGCCATCGGTTATAAATTAGAGCTTGATGATCCAGGGTGAGTTCCTAAGCTTCTTTCAATTTGCTGATGTTGTGGGCCACTGCTAAGTTAACGAAGTTAGCAAGTCATACTAAACTGTCCATTTGGACAAAGAACTGTGAAGAAAACACTGTAGATGTAGATTTATAAAAGGGCAGGACGTTTTATTTTTAAAAATATTATTCTCCATCCAATTTACTTTATGAGAGGAAAGACTTTTGGTTTTTATACATAGTTACATTCTTAGAAATATCCAGGACCTATCCTATTTTTTCATTCTTATAAAATACTGGAAGTATGATATACTAAAAATAGGCACAAATTCTGTTTTGTGAGGTGGAAAAAGCTCTAGAACTTGGTTGCACAACAATATGTGTGTAGTTCACTCTGTTGAATTGTACACTTAAAAATATTTAAGATGAAAAATCTTATATGTATTTTACTACAATTTTAATACTACTGAAAAAATAGGCAAAAGACAATTAAAAAGCAGTGGCACATGCCTGGGAAACTTCGCAGCCATGTTTCTTCGCAGCCAAAGTCCTGCAAAAAACTTATATTATATTCAGGCACAAAGCTGGTTGATTGGCCAATCCATTTAGGCAGCCGTCGTACCTTATTTCCTGGGGCCTGGACACATGAGGTCAGGAACTTAACCTGTTCACTCAGGGCTGCATCCTCAGTCCCAAAACAGTGCCGGGTAGACAGCAGACATGCAGCAGGTATAGAGCTACATTTCTTACTATCTGTGCAACATTATGTGCTCAAAGAGTAAAAAATAAAATCTATTCAAGAAGACATTGTATAACTCCAAATTCTGGAAAAATTTTATTTTTAAGCTCTGTTTTCAAACATAAGATGTAGTCCCTTTCAAGTTTTCTCTTTTTATATACCTGTCTTTTACACGCCCATCATTATATATCCCAAACTGATATTCTGACAATTTACGGTTCTCTGGAAATTTAGTAGATGTCTTGGGCATAGAACAATTTTGGATTCCAGCCAGACTGGGAGAGTCTGAGCTACACCTTTACAGTTTTCTTCACAGCAGGTAAAGTTTCTTCATAACTTCTAACAACCCAGTGAGGCGTAGAAACCCTCAAAAGGGGGATTCCACCCTGCTCTGCTTCCCAAACTCTTTTATAATAGAGCACATTGTATGTGTGTGTGTGTGTGTGTGAGAGAGAGAGAGAGAGAGAGAGAGAGAGAGAGAGAAACAGAGAGACACAGAGACAGAGACAGAGAGAGAGAGAGAAACAGAGAGAGAGAGAGAGAGAGAGAGAGAGAGAGAGAGAGGGAGAGAAACCTGTTAAGTATTTCCTGGAAAGAATAAAGAATGTTTCCTCAGTAGATTTGGAAAATCCTGCTCCAGCTAGAATGAAAAGAGGCTGATTCTAAGTCAGCGACACCGTCTCTTAGGTAGAAACATATTAATTAGCTGCTTGGTTGGCTAATATTCCCCAGGCATCTTCTCTTTAGATGATCTAATCAAAGACAAGTTTGAAACTTATAGATTGCCAAAGAAATTCATGAATCTTCTTTTGGTGCTAATTTAGCCCCCTGACCCAAGGAATACTTGGAAAAACAGCATTCCTAGCACCAGTCGCTTTTAGATCATACCAGTCTCCTCCAAGCAGATTCTTCCTTCCCATTATTTTTATCATAACTTTCCAGCATTCATCTCCAAAGACAAACACAGTTGTTTTATTTGTAATATTAAACAATTCACTTTAATTTAGTTTCTGGAACATGAGACTAATGGTTTTCCTGTTTGGGAACAGGTGTAAAAACATTTTGTGTCAGCACTCTCTATTTAGTTACATTTAATGTACACCTCCCAAAGATGTAGCTGTCTAAGTCCTCTGGTTTATGTGTATGCCACACAATCTGTTCAAATTGATGCTAATAAGATGTAACCGAATCTTAAATCTAGTTTTGCTGAGTTGAGTCTGAGTTCTTACTTCATTGGACAGCGGCCACTTGTACTCTTCTTAAAGAGATATAAAGCAGCTTAAGCACATTAACAAGCATATTTTTATGGTGAATTATTAGAAAATGAATCATTGAATCAAAGGATAACATACATTAAATTTTTAATATACATTCTCAAAATCTTTCTAATATCTGAGTCAATTATATCTTCATATGGGAGTTTCTGGTAGAATGTGTGTATTATTAAATACTTAAAACTTTTAGTGAATGGTTCCTCTGGTCATTTTAATTTCTTAGTAATGAGTTATTTTGAGGGCTTTTAATGTCATTTATAGTTTTGTTGCTATAAAACATCTTTTCTTGTTCCTTTCCCATTTTTGAAAAAACTTTTAGTTTTTCTTGTTAATTTGTAAACACTTGCTGTACTTTAAGGAGATTAGCCTTTATTTATTAGCTGAAAACCTAGTATGAAATCAGATTTATACATACGGCAACACTCTTCTTAGTCGCTCGCATTCCTGTAATGTTTTTAGTGTGAGAGGTGGAGTTATAGCTACTGTGCTTGGGATTTACCATCACCTGTTGAATATTTCTCTCTCTGTAGCACTATTAGCTCCATTTCTGTTATGGTTTGTGTCTAGATGTCCCCCCAAAGCCTCATGTGGTGAGAGATAGGTGGATCTAGAGTGTGGGCTGCCCTGGGGGCAGGTAGCCTAGATAATAGATAGAGGAAGAATGCTTAACTAGCTGCTTGTTTGCATTGCTTATTTGCATACATTCCTGGCATTTTCCTCACTTTACTTTGCGGCCGGCCGCCGGTCTGCACGCCAGGCCGCCTGCCTCGGATCCAGCGGACTATAGACTGAAACCTCTGCAGACTGTGAGCTAATAAACCTTTCTTCCCCTAACTTTGGGTGTCGGGTATTCTGTCCCAACAACGAGAGAAAAGTAACTAAAACAATTTCTGACCATATTTTCTTTTTCGTGTTCAAATCATGGAATATCCTCATGGGACTCTGTGATACAGCCAAAGGTCATCTATTAATGTCACTGAAGAAAACAGTTGGAGAAATACTTATTTAGTGTATCTTTTCTCTCCTTCTCTCTCTCATTTTCTCTCTCTCTCTCCTCCCTCCCTCCCTTCCTCATTTGGAGGGTGGGGAGTGGAGGTAATTAGGTGGAAGGGTAAGAGAACATTCACAAATGCTGATGGAGCTGCAGGCTAAGACCTCCTCTGGGTTTTAAGGTTTCCATGTGCACTGAGACACAACGATTCTACTGCCCCGTGCCCCATTTCAGATCCAAGCAAGGAGAACATCACCCCAAGAAGCTTGGGATGCTCTTGACATGGTTTCCCATACCCGCACCCCAGATAATTAGTTAGTATGAAGCTTTCACATGAGTTTATCTGGGAATTGGCTGAGGCTTTGTTTTCGCTGTTGTTGCTGCCACTGAAATAGTTTGAGTCTGAAATCATGGCTGTGGTTACATTTCTTTAGCCAAAGGATGTTGTGAAAGCCTCCGTCGCCACAGAAACGGATGAATATTCCCCTGCTCACAATGGGAGACAGTGAGCTGGTGACAGCCACTTGAGCTGCTGAGGGGAGGCCCTGGCATGGGCTCAGGCTTGTGAGTTCAGGTCTCCAAACATGACAGTTCACCTCCTTTCCTGCTGGTCCTCGCTGTGGTTCACAGGATCCATTGTGCGCCTACCAGGCTTTCTGCAAAGTCAATTTTTTGCTAATATTTTCTAACTCTCTCACAGATTTTATAAAGAAAGGGTGGCCTTATTATCCTATCTAAAAAAAGAGACTTCTGTGAAGGTAAGGATTAAAATTCCTGGCTTAGAATTCTTGAGTCATAATCTTCCCTCCTAATATTCCAAGCCAACAAATATAATTATGAAATATCTACAAAAATAAAAATAAGCAAAAAAACAAAATTCCAAAGAATTGCCCACGGACTGTGCTAATACCCCAATATTAATTCTATTGACATGATAGTGAGTAGCTAGTTTCTTTTCTATTAGCTTTTGTTTTAAGGTCTTTAAAAGCTTTAGTTTAATGAAAATTAAGCAAAAAGAATAGAATAAGGGTTTTAACACTCAGATAATAGGGTATTTTAATTTGGTATAACATTCATTTCTGGATATATGGCAGGTTGCAGGAGAAAAATGTTAGATTTTTTAGCTCTTTCAAGCTACTGTACAACAGGGTCGTAAACTGGGCGTCTTATAGACATGAAACATTCATTTCTCACAGTTGTGGGGGCTGGAAAATGCAAGATTAAGACTCTAGGAAATTGGGTATCAGGTGAAGCCCATTTTCTTGTTCATGGATGATGCCTCCTTGCTACCTCCTCGTGAGGCGGAAGGGACCAGGCAGCTCTCTGGTGACTCTTTTATTTAGACAATAATCCCATGGATTTCAAGGGGATAGAAACATTCACAACATTTGGTTCTTCAGTTAACTTAGTCATGAATAGTTCAGTAAAAACATTTTAGCTTTTTCAGGTCTTACTTTATCCTGCTCTAAAATGGGGCTTGATGCCTCTTAATTTCTTTTAAAGAGCTCTACTTTGAGTATACTCAATAGCTAACATTGGGGAGATCCTCCAACCTACACTCCCAATCTTGTGTGCATCAAGCATGATGGTCCTGTCATAAGACCTTAATTTGCCATCTCAGAAGCACTAACACTGGCAGGTTAAATATTATTTTTAGTCACAAATATCTTTCCGTATTTGAGGAGAGTAAGAAAATGGCTCTTCTGTTGCAATTATGCTACTCGTTGCATAGTTTAATGTTTTCTTTTACAATGTGGCTACAGTCCTGAAAGTCTTCTGGTATGTATCATAATTGTATTCTTTTTTGAAAAGTGAGTTCTTTATACAAAATTCATACACATACAGTCCATGGCAGCTGACTCCAAGGTAGTGTGCAGAGCAAGGCTGCTCACTCCATGGAGGGCAGGAAGAGAGTGCCAGAGAGCCACACTCATAGCTTTGACATCAAAGGCAGGATCCCTATGTTAGTTTTGCATTACTGTGACAAAATACCTGAGATCACTTAAAAAGAAGGAATGTTTCTTTGGCTCAGAGATTTGGAGGGTTCACTCTGTGGTCAGTTGGGTGTATGCTGAGGCAGCACACTGTATTGTGAAGCTTCAGTAGAAGATACTGCTTACTTAATGGGAGCAAGAAGGAAAAGAGAGACAAAGAGACTGGAGTCACAGAGTCCCCTTCAAGGTCATACCCTCTGTGTCCCAGTTTTCTTCTTCTAGGTCCCATTCTCTGAAGTTTCTAGTACTTCTCAGTAGTTTCAAACTGAGGACCAAGTTTATAGCACACGCATGCCCTTGGAGGACATTTGAGTTCTGAAGTACAGTAATCCATAAAGAAAAAAAAGTGATAGATTGGACTTTATCAGGATTAACAATTTTGTTCCGTGAATAATATTTTTACGAAGATCAAGAGACAAATTGCGAATTTAGAAAAATATTTTTAAAGTTTTGCAGAAAGTGAATCCTTGAATATTTGTATCATTTAAAAAAAATGTAATCACCAAGAAATGAAAATAACTCAGATGTCCTTTAGGGTAGTATATAGGAGTCTTGCGATAATGGTAAAGATAAGTGTCTTGATCATGGAAAGCATTGCATGGAGGTACATATTCAATGAAATAAAATACCACTAGGTATACAACTGGTGAAATCATATTTTAGGAAGAGTACCAATGAGAGTTTCCTGATTTTGATGCTGTTATACAAGACGTTATGTAGGATGTTGGTAATAGCAGAGACATTAAAATATTATATATATATATAATAATCATTTTTTCAATTTTAAATCTATTTTCAAATGACTTGTTTGAAGAAAAGAGAAATCACACAATGATGTGAGAAAATCAGGCCAAAAATCAATAAAGAAAAGCAAGAGAATGACACCAATATAAATCATACATGACATCTCAACTTTGTATCCTTATTTTGTGCTGGAGAAAATTTGAAGAAAAAAAGACAAAGACTTGTTAACAGAAGTGGTAGGCAGCCTGGAAAGTTGGCACTTTGTAGTTAAAACACAACATTCCTCGGCATGAGGGTACTGTCCAACTTCATGACATTATTACATCTAGAACTTCCAAAGCCTTATTGGGTAAAGCTAGGGGACTTTTTATAAGCATGATCTTTTTATTCGAATGATTTCCTAGAATAATGCTGAAAGTGAGAGTGAAATATTTAAAGAATGGTGTTAAGTAAGGAGATGACTTTTGAAATTATGCCTGGGGACAGTGATACTTTATATGCTGAGATGTAAAAGAATTCTCACTTCCCGTCAGTGATGGCACCATCATCGTGATGGAATTAGCAGCCCTTCAGAGGTAGTTCCCTTTATGGTTTACTTTTCCCAGAGTTTGTTGGAAAGTTTAGGGATTTTCATTCCTGGTGTGTACTGGAACCAATAGGAAAAAAGACCACAAAGGAAACTTGAAGGAAAAGGAAAAAGGAATTGAAGAAAAGTGGGTGAAAAAAAAGAGGGTTCAAGTGAGAAAATAATAAATAAAAAATACATAAAGTCAGTAAACCCCGTGTCCTCTCTTAAGTTGATTAGAAGATACTAATTACACAGGATGCAGCTAATGGCTGCAGCTCCCTGTCCTGCATATTCTCAAAGGAAGAAATAGGAAACATTCTGAAAATAGAAAGCAATAAAAACCCGTGAAGAATATCTCCATCTGTGCTCATCTCAAATGACGCACTTCACCCTTAGCTTCGGGCCTCAGGTGGCGTGGCGACCCGTGGTTCAGGGGAACAGGACTCATCATTCTTCCCTGACGCCTCAGTTGAATTTAAGGTTCAATTTTCTTTTTTGCTGATTAACATATCTGATGATTAATAAATGTGGAGTTGTACCTTTTATTAAATCAAATGGATTAGTCATGATTTTAAACGAAATTCTTCAGAGGCTAGGTAAAAATTTTACTTGGACAAAAGCACACAGAGACCTCTTAGGAAATCTTGTGAGTAATTTATTTGGATTTTTAATTACCTTTGAGAGGATTATGAGGTGGGGATCCACTGAATCCACTTCAACCAGTAAATTATAAGATACGATTCATTTGCTTTATGACAAGACAATTTTCATGGCTTTTCCAAAGATCAAATTCTGAAGTCTGACTAGGTGGTAAAGCCAGCTGAGAGCCTGTTATAACTAGAGAAAGAAAGAGAG